>CM040753.1:3693148-3703148 GCA_022829145.1 Albula goreensis | reverse complement strand
TAAATATAATGTATCATACCTATATTTTACTCACCTTCGCTGCACCTGGACTGAACACTGTTGAAATTGTAGGGCTCTGTTGTTAGCCTTAACCAAGATTATCACCAGTGAGCTAGCATGAAAAGTGAGTTGATTACAAAATTGATTGATCAAAAACATAGAAACAAATAAATATATGATGCATTGTGCCTGTGTAACCTCCTTTACATTCAGATGTCTTATTTGGTTTTATTTAATGCAAATTCCGTTTTTTTTTTTTTTTTTTTTTAATCGAAAGTGCACAGTGCATCTTACCACGAAATCGAGTAATAATTAGTAGTTTTTACACTGCAGTGGGGGAAGAAAATTGCTAACCCCTCTCTGTATGAGGTTGTTATGTTAGCCTAATTAGAGCTTGTGTCTGCGGTCGGCAGTTTTACATTCAGTGCATTTTGCACATGTTGAGCACTAGGGGGCAGCGTTTACCTTAACGTAAGCCACAGTGTTTGCCTGACATTCCTGGTGAGTTTGAATGCAGGGGAAGATCTTATCATTTCAGATGAAGATTTCACAGATTACTGAGAACTGCAGATGATAGACGCTTGAGAATTTACTCCTTTTGCCCTCTCAATCAGCTGACAAGGAGTTAGACTTTTTCCTCATGACAGAGTTTGTTTTTAATTTGCGGGTCTTCAGCACCTCGAGAAACTGTCATGTAACGGGAAGCTACCACATCAGATAACTGTGTATGATTTATCCCATCTTAAACTCATCTCAAGTCTTACATTTACCCAATATTTATGAAATTTTAATTTATTTCCTTTTAGTCGATTCTGTATTTTGTTCTTTGATTTTTTTTTTTTTTTGTATTCCAGACATTGCTGCTCTCTCATAGCCATGCATTTCTGGCTGTTTTAAAAACTACACATGGCATTTCAGTGCAGAGTACTGTGACAGACCTCATGCTTTTAGCTCTAAATAAATGCATTTGATTGATCTGTTTTAAACTGATTGCTCGGTGGTCTGCACCCCATTAAAACTCTTTGGACAGGAAACACACCAGCGTAATACCTGAAGCTGTCAGGAGCAAAGAGCAGCCATCCTGAGGTTTTTGACAACCTTTTCTAAACCTCGATTAACCTGTCCAGGAATCAAACAAAAACAGCAACATAGGGAAAACAATTAAGTGGGTCAATTAAGTAAAAGTGTTAAATGGTTACTTTATCGGCCCAGTTAATTGGTAAGGTTTTCGAAGACCTGGAGTATTCTCATGAAGGCCGTGGAGACATTGAAACGAGTTTGGCTAGAAGCAGTTCTAGCTCCCAGTGCTGCTGACGCTCAGTGTTCCTGCTGACAGCTCGGATCTGACTGGCGTAAACAGCACATTTTCTCAAGAGCGGAGAGGATTTTCCGAATGGCGGTCTTCCCGCAGTGAAATAGTTTGACTGGGTGGCCGGTCTGCCCTTCAGTCTCGAAATTCCACCCCATAAATGATAGCAGAGTGAAAGACTGGCATAGCATCATAAAATAACAAAAACCAAAGAGGGAGTGGAGTATCTTGGGAGGCTGGTCTGGCAGAAGCGTTGTTTATTAGTGTAGTGATGTGCATGGTCTTCTGGGATTGATGGCAGCAGTGTGTGACTGTGCATAATGTTACTGAGGGAGGGTGGGTTTCAGTAGGCAGGTTAGTCCCCTGTCTGACTGTGCAGGCGTGACTTCTTTCACTGCCCCTGGGTGGCTCACGTTCGATTGGGAAGCAGAACTGAGCCCTGTGACTGGGTGTTTGAGTCCCAGCCGTGTTATTAACTCTCCACATCTAATAAGTGAAGAAAATGTAAAATGAATTTGAAGTGGCATTCTTAGGGTGCCTTCTGTCAATTGAACATTGCGAAAGGTTGAAACCATTCTGGAAGACCTGACTTCGATCACTTAATTGTGGAGCACAAGTGAATGTGCGCCTTTTTGTTCTTCATTTCCTAACACACCACTTTTGATTCCGCACACCATCCAGAAAGCCCTGTGATTTAATCAACTGCACTTAGTCTCTCTAAGGGCCTGTGCTGTTCAATCAGAGCTGACTTTTAGTCTCTTTAGGATCATATGCTGCTCTGTTCTAGAATGAACTGAACACATTCCAAAAACATGTTTGTTTGTCTCCAGTTACATAAAAATACTTGTAATGGTGTATTTTAAAGCCTGTTTTGACTGAATCTGCCCTTAAAGAGATAGAGTTGAAATTTAACAGAGTTAGACAGAGTTTAAGTTGTCCTTAAAGAGATTGGGTCCTGGCTCAGTATGATTGTTGTGCTCGCAGTAGTGGATGTAGTGGGCTGGTCACTCTGGTTTCATTTGGATGCCCGGTTTGGGGATGCCGTTGCAGAACATCGTCTGTCCGGGGGGTCCACCATGTTCCGGGACTTTGGGAGGCGACTGCAGCGGGACCTGAAGCGTGTGGTGGACGCGCGGCTGAGGCTGAGCGAGGAGCTGAGCGGCGGGAGGATAAAGGTACGCCCCTCCTCTCTGTGTCCTCACTATATTACCCAGAATCCCACACTCCTCCTCTGTGTCCTCACTGCATTACCCAGAATCCATGGTTCATCTCTCAGAGGAAACCCAGCAAAGTCAGAGACCACACAGAATCTGGTAAATCTAGTGATAGCACACCATCTTCAGACTGGAATTCCCATAGAAATATTTTGGTAAATGGCTTTTTTAAATGGTCATTGAAAGCGACTGAGAGCTCAGAACAATAAAGGAAGATTTCGTAACCAATTAGAACTGGTTCTTTGAGAATTCAGTGCAGTTAAAAGAAAAAAAAAGCCATTTTTCATGCAGTTAGGAGACTCACTGCTGATGTGTGAGCGAGGCAGAAGTGCAGAAGCTTTTCCTCAACGCAGCTCTGTGGTTTTATAGCTTAAGCCTGAGGTTTAAACTCCAGCTACAGATATTCCAGTCCACCTGGTTGCTGGTGTTTGGTACTATGTAATCAGCGGGTAGTAGTGGCAGAGAAGAGATGGACCAGATTCAATCAAACAGGCTTCGTCTCTGAAAAAGCGTTTGCAGTTCAGTCAAAGAAGACTTAACACTACATGATGTTGTAGTTTATCAGAGGCAAGCAAACATGTGCTTTAGGATGTGTTTTTTTATTCTAAAATAGATAACATACATAACATATATATTTAAAAAACTGTAATTCTTTAGAATGCCTTTTTCAATCTACTCTGGACTTGTGTATGTCATAAGAAACTGAAGTCAGTTTTGATTGAATTTTCTCATAAAGGGACTAAAAGCATTTGATTGAATGCAGCCCAATGTGTTCTATCTGTCTGTGTGTGTGTGTATCTGTGTGTATCTGTGTGCGTGTGTGTATGCATATCTGTGTGTGTGTGTGTGTGTGTGTGTGTGTGCATGTGTGTATGCGTGTGTGTGTGTGTGTGTGTGTGTCTGTTTGTGTGTGTATCTGTGTGTCTGTGTGTATCTGTGTGCGTGTGTGTATGCATATCTGTGTGTGTGTGTGCATGTGTGCATGTGTGTATGCGTGTGTGTGTATGTGTGTCTGTGTCTGTTTGTGTGTGTATCTGTGTGTCTGTGCGTGTGTGTGTGTGTGTGTGTGTGTGTATGTGTGTCTGTGTCTGTTTGTGCGTGTATCTGTGTGTGTGTGTGTATGTGTGTGTGTGTCTCTGTGTTTGTGTTTGCATAGCCCAAGCCCATGGAGGTGCAGGTGATCACACACCACATGCAGCGGTACGCAGTCTGGTTCGGCGGCTCCATGCTCGCGTCCACCGTAAGTCTAGCTCCACGAGGAGCGCATTTAATCTCAAACAGCATTTCTGTTGCCTCAGCAGTCCTTTTCGCAGCCTTCACTGCGTTGCAGTAAACATTTCACATTTTTATTTCCACATTCAGATCCGGCCTTTTTATGGGGTGCTTAGATGTAAATAAGATGGAGTGTAAAGAGATGCATTTATCCCCATTTTACCTTTTGAAGAACTGCACCTTGTGCTACATATTTATTAGTGTTTTAGACTGGGCGTAAAAAGAAATTGTGCAGAAAAGTAATATACTTGTGAAGTGATGTTACAAACTATGACTGTGCTGAAAGTGGGCAGAATGATATTTAATCTGTAAGATCTGAGTTATGACACTAATTCACGTGTTCACCGGCAGAGCTCAGACGTGTGAATAGAGGCCCTGAGTGGAGTAGAGGGCCCAGGCTGTTTTATTTAGTGTTTTAGTTTTATTTATCCTTTTGTTCTGTGTGTGTCCAGCCCGAGTTCCTCCAGGTCTGCCACTCCAAGAAGGATTATGAGGAGTACGGACCCAGCATCTGCCGCCATAACCCCGTCTTCGGCATCATGTCCTAAGAAAAGAAAAACAAAACGCAGCTGCTCCCCGCAGTCGCACGCGCCCAACTTTAAAACTCAGAACGCAGCTACGGAGGGGGAGATGAAAGTCCTCACATCCCCAAAAAAAAAAAAAACAAAACTAAACTGAATGGAGACGTTGTGGGCAAAGCCATAGACATGGAGCGACTGTTCTCTAGCGTAGACCCGCGGGGGAGTGGCCTTACATCCAGCTGCTGGGCTGCTTTGTCTTTAACTTCAGGTACTGAATTTAAACTGCGGTTTACCTTCCGTTAGGTGTTGTTCCCTCAGCTGATTGGCTGTTTCTGAAAAACCGAAGGGGGTTAAAGAGGCTCTTGGTTATTGGCTGAATTCCTTACTCTAAATTAAGGGCAAAGCGCGTGCGGGGCTGGACTGAAGGCCTGTATTTTTGTGCAGTGAGTGTTTCACTCCCCTGCTTTTAGAGCTTGCAGTTGTTTTATTGGATAATTAAAGAATCTAATTAACAAAAGATATGAGCAAGAGGCACCCATAGGTTGTCTTATAGCTGCTTTTTTTTCCACAATCTATAGAACATTGAAGTCAAGTTGTATATATGGTATATATAAATACATACATATATATATTATAACAAAATATTTCAGAATTAGTTTATATTTATATGAAAGTTAATAGTTTATCACAGTCTGGAGCTAGTTGCTGGATCCGGTGCAGTCTTTTATTGACTTGAAATACAGTGCGTAGTTTTCACTGGAAGAAAAAGAATTTAAGATGTGTATAGTTTAATTAGTCATATTTAATAAATTATTTTTGTCATCCATGGTTTGAAGAGAATGGATTGATCTTAACTAATTTAAACAATATAATAATAAGTCTATTCTTATTTATTGCCTGAAGCATATATTTATATTTTATTTATTGAACTACTGAATACTATGGTAGGACCCAGGGGGTAATTTATTTGAATTTTCAGGAACTGTGTTTGGCTGAAAAATAAAATGCTGTGTTACGTTTATGTTGAATAAAGGCACTTTTCACCTTTATTGCTTGACTCCATAATATCACACTTTTAAGGGCTTTAGAAATCAACTAATCAGAACACTTAGTTCACTTAGAAGGGTAACCGAGGATAGTTCAGTAAATACATTGTGACAGTGTTCAAGAAACATATTGTTTGGATTTCACCCCATTTTAATGTTTTGCAATTAATTTTTTTTTGTGAAATAGGTATAAATCAATGTTTTCCTTTTTTAAAAAAATGAGAATTTTTGGGGAACATCAGTAAAACCTGAAAATGTTTGAGTATCAGTTGGCTCATCTGGAATGTTCTCCCATCGCTCCCAGATGTAGTTTTGAGTAATTTGTGCTTTTGGAAGGATGGGGGTCCTTACTTCAGTCCCACATCTGGGGACTGTCATCTCTCTGATCTTGGAGGCAGTGGGCAGGAGGGAGACATATCCCAAGAGTCCTCAGTTGTGAAGGCAAAAAAAAAAAAATTCTCATTTTAAAATTTGAAGTGTGTAGGAGCTTTGCGTAGGCTTGTTGTGCTCCAATGCAATTTACTGGAAGATGGATTAACGGCCCGCAACAAATAAAAAAGCATTTCGGTGTCATTCAGAATGGCCCTTTACCTCGCCCCCCCTAAATGTATGCGGATTGGCTCCTATTTAATGTGATTCTCCTACACAGAGGAGTGGGCAGGAGGCATCCAGCTAACATATGCATACACTGGAAGAAAGACCTGCTGTACCTGCAGTTTGGGATGAAAATGGTTTCCTTTAAAAACATTTCAAGCTGAAATATCAAAAAGAAAGAATGTATGTGTGTCCAATCGGAAGAAACTGAGAACTAATAAATAACATTCTACAAAAGTGCAATATCCACGTTTGCAATGTTTGAAACAACAAATTAAAACGTGCTTTTCTTTGTTAAGTCTTGTTTTTCTTTCACTGAAAATAATTTCTGCTTCTTTGGAAACCCAGGACTTACTTAATGTTGATTCAGCCCTACAATGCATGAGTTATTGGAGGTGAAGGTTTTTACATATTTCCACGGGGGCCTGTCGTCACGTCTGAACAAACAATAAATCTATTAGAAAGGAGCACAGAAGGGTTGGTTCATCCGCTTACTATCAACCTTTTCAAATCTTTGACAATGGGAAATATAATTATCACTGACCTTCTCTTGGTCAGTCCAGGATCGTTCCTTTGTCTTGTCCAACTCCTTGATTATCCACCCAAATCTTATCAAAAAATATTTAAAAGGTGAAGCATTTAAAAATAATAGTTAAAGGAAACAGGGTTAAGCAAATGACAGAGGTATTATACAACTCCAGTGCTGACCATAGTTCTGCCCTATACCTGCATATGTTTGAATGGCAGCCCCTAACCCAGGCCTTTGCCAGCTTTTATAATCTGAGTTACACCTCTATGGTCCTGAATGTGGAATCTTAGCACACAGCTGCCCTCTTACACTGTCCAATCAGAACCAGACCTCTGGAAACACATGACAGGGGACAGTGGTGTAATATAATGGTTAGGCAGCTGGGCCTAACACCAAGGTTGCAAGCTCATTTACCTGGTATGAGCCTGCTGTTTTACCCTTGGGAACAGCACTTAAACCAGATTGCTTCGGTTAATATCTAGCTGTATCAATGGACAGTGTGTATAAAAAAAAAAGAAAACGGTGAAAGTAGCTCAAGGTAAGAGCGTCTGCTAAATGTAAAATGCAACCATTCTGGCCAAGGATATCTCCACGAAACTCCATTGCCTCGGCAGCTGCCCCTCTTCATTAAAGCTGTTTCTCACTGAGTAACTGCTCCTGTGGTTTTGTCTTTTAATCTCCTGCTAATATCTGCGGTCGGTTGCATCCTTCGGCGTTCAGGGTTTAACAAGAGAATGTGGGACGCCGGTTTCCCAAAGCGATCCGTCATATCAAAAGTTACGAACGCTCCCCTGGTGATCCCCACCCCCACAACCCCCCACCGGTAGCTGCGTGACGGCAAACGCCGTGGCACCTCTCAAAATGCCAGAAGGGGGAATTGCACTCACCCTGAGAATCAATAATGTGGTGTGATGAAATCCTCGCCGTGCTGAAATATCCCCTCAGAGTGCGAGAGCGAACGAGAGCGAACGAGAGAGAGAGAAAGAAGTCAAAGCTGGTCAGGCTATGTGCACGGCAGCGCAGCGCCACAGTCTTAGCTGTGAGTTGATCGTTTTCTCATCTCTCTTATTCATTTTTATGATTCACTTTTAAAAAGCCCCAAAGCCCAGTCACAGGCTGGAAAATTTGTTTCTGGCAAATGGATAGGCACAGAAACATGTTGCGGTTGTTATGGTCTGTGGGTGACCTTTGACCCACAGCCAGGGGGTTTTTGAGTAATGAGAAGGGCCTGGAGAAAATCTTGGGTTATTATCTTGTGTTTAACAGGTTTATAGAGCCTGTATTTCCAGCCACAGGTCAGGCTTTGAGCGAATGTCAGGCCTTTTCTCTGTTAATTATTTAATTTGTAATTCATTAGTTGCATGATGGGCAGCATTTTACTCGAGTCCTCCTTCATATGACTGCCATTCCCATGTCATAAACATGTCACGACATGTCATAGGCTGTCATGACTTCTCATGACAGCTAAAGACCAATTCTATGACAGTAGTGGTAGAAGTCATGGCAGCTGGCAGCTGTATTAAGGTTTGATGACATGACACCTAATGTCACAGACTAAATCTTGCTAATTGTCCCTAGTCAGCATATACGTTATGTCACAAAGATATTAATTACAGCAGTTATCACAGAGTCGGTTTGGGATTGGCTGAATGGGAGGATATGTAGAGTAACTTTAGGAGGAATCGTATCTGAGCGAGGCGCTGTGTGAGTCCAGCAGGTATCAGGGTCAAGGCCTTTGCTCTCTCTTGCACATAAATGACTTTAATATGGAGGTCAGCAGAACAATAGTCACCATTGCAGGTAACACTAAACTCTGTGGGTTCACAGTCAGTTTTGACTAAACAACTAGAGATGCAAGAGAAGGTAAACAGCATACTGACGAGAGTGGAAACCTGGTAGATCACATTGAACACAGATACATGTAAAGATCCACCTGTGAGACAAAATTATCTGAGAAAGGGTTATTAAAAGGGAGGAACGCAATCAGAATGTTTTCACTGCAAGTGACACTTGGAAGTAATAGTTGATTAAAATGTGTCCAGATCTTGCTATTGTGCTGTAGCAGTAAAAAAAAGGGCTAACGAGACACTCAGGAAAAAGTCTGTGATATAAAGCAGGGTGTATTAATGGCATACGCTGCCTTAGTCAGACTACGTCAAGAGTACTGTGTGGGGCTCAGGTCACCAGAGTACCAAACAAGATTGAAGCACTTGAAAAAGTACAAATCAGGGCAGCTAAATTGCTTTGTTGCATAAACGTATAAATTATACTGCGCATTCAACCTATTCAGGTTTACCCAAAGGAGACTGAGGGGGAATTTAATTGGTGTTTTAAATTCATAAAAAGGTTTACCAAGGTGAACTACAGAAGAGTTTTAGGCTGAGTTCTGTTAGCAGAACAAGAATGCTAAACAGGACATACTTTTGAAGAGACTCCAGAATCGGGGAGAAGGTAGAATTCTACAATGGTCTTGGTCTTGAATGAACATGTGTGAAGAGCAGAAATGCTGGCTGCAGAGGGGTGAAACAATTCCAATATCCAGCAGAATGTATCTGACTGAATATTGGGGGTTGTTCCTGACTTTCACCATACATACCACATCTTATATATGTTTAAGCTAAAGCTTAAATGGTCCAGTGCCTGAATTGTAAATGTTTGAGTGTGGTTTTAATTTCGTTTGTGTTTCAAATGAAAATCTCTGTAATATAAGATCAGGGCCAGACAGCAGGGCCTCTCCACTCAGCTGATATGAGAGCGCAGAGAAAGTGCCCGGTCCCGGAAACCGTACTCATTTACGTGACACTGGCACTCTGTCACTCCCTCATCGATTTAAAGACGGCTAAAAAGGAAGCAGTCACAGACAAACAATATGTGATCAATGGGAGACCTACTATTCCGACCGGGCTCCTGTTAAAGTGATATGCAACGTGATACTGTCAATGCAATAGAGAAGTTACTGCAGTTCAGACGAACACTATCAAAGTTCAACTGCTTCCCATCAAAGTGAATAGCATTCAGCACCGCTGTCAATGACGTAAAGGGCTATTTATTCATTTTTCTGTAAAAGAAAAAAAAAAATAATCTAAAATATGTGTGTGTGTGTGTGTGTGTAGCAGTGGAAATGGCCTGGGTCAATGGCTCTGGGTTTTACTGCAGTCTCTCAGTTGAGGGGTCTTTGTGGAGATACTCAGACACAGCGCTGACTGACAGACAGGAAATAAACCTCTTCAAGCTCGGGCCTGCTTCGCTTAAGAGCAGACAATTTCGCCTTCAGTGGGCAATTTCCCTAAATTCAAAGCAGTATAATAAACAGCAGTGAATTACACTGACAGGGGACAGGACTGAATTTGATAAATCAAAAGGGAAAAAAAGCAATCCTTCTAATGTATTACTTTGCTTGCTCCCTTTCAAAACAGAATTTTAAAAATATTTTTCTAAATTATACTGTCCTTCTAAGTAGCTTTCCCATTTCTATTTATCTAACAATATTTTGGGTTGACTGGCTCGCTTGCATT
>CM040753.1:3618148-3688148 GCA_022829145.1 Albula goreensis | reverse complement strand
GGACAAAGTGCAAAAGGGGTTAAAGCGAATACCCTCCTTTGAATACCATTTCATTAATTTATCCATATTGCACTCCTGGTCCAAATGAAATTAATATGTTTGCCATCTCAGGCAACAAATCTTATTCAGAAAAGATCACATCATATTTTGATGTATTTTTTTCAAATCAATATCACATTTATTAAACTGGTCAAAATACAGTAGTGATCATTATTCATTCATAACAAAGTTTGCCCTCTTATCCGAACAAAAATTGAAGGGAAGATTAATATTTCTTTGAGCTTCATTTTTTCTTATTCATATTTCATCGCAGGACATGGGGTAATCTAATTTTAATTAAGCTTGCCCACACTGTCTCAGTCCCCACCTGGGTATATACAGGTTGGGATTTAGGGTCAGTTCAGGCCTCGCCCCTTGCTATGGAGGCACATACATGGCCTGTTTCTATCTATCTGTCCACCTATCTATCCATCTATCTGTCTGTCTATACATTTATCAATATCTTCTTGTTCTTCTTCTTCTTCTTCCTCTTCTGGATATAACATTCTAGCTGACTGAATGTTGTGGCCACAAGTGTGTTTAACCGAGACAAACTACATGTTTTTTTTTTTTTGTGAAGACAGTTAGATACAGATGCAATAAACAGAACAATTTCACACAGTTATTTTGCTGGAATCTCTCAAGGCTGGCAAGAAACAGGTAAATATCAGTGTTGTCAGCAAGGTTATTTGCTCTTGTTCTCTGTTATCCCAAGACAACAGTTACATCATCTTACAGTAGTTCCATACCTGTATTTTGGTTTACCTGAACCGAGTAAATGCATTATGCTGACTATGCTAATCGTTCTCTTGGTGGCGACCTGCTTTTGGCTAATCTAGACAGGGAAGGGGTAGCTATCCTGCCCTCAAAGGTCAGTTTCACAAAATATGCATAAAATACTTTTTAAAAAATCCTATGAGAGTTTCTTATCTCAAATCCATGAGATCACTTTCAAGGATTTTGATTCACCAGAGATTGTGATATTACAGAATAACTGATATTTTGATGGAAGTTAAATATCTTTTGATCTCAAGATATTGAGATAATCATGTTGTGCCCCAAGATAAAGAATCTCAACAATATTAAAATAAGCCACCGTAACAAATTCCTTTGCCTTGAAGGGCTTCATGGGACAGGGAAACAGAGTACCAAAACTTTATGTATACACAATATGAAAACAAAATATACTAAGTCAGTAAAATCAACTGAGGATGTATTTTAAGCTTTGTAAAGGAGTCAGACATTTTGCAGTGGTGCTTTTGTGTGAAGACAGGTGGTCCACGTGGGTTAAGGCTAGGCTAAGATTTAGGATTAATAACGATAAATATCTCACCAGGATAGAGGATTCATTCAAATGATATATATATTTCTGTGTCTTCTATTTAACGTATTAGGGTTTACGTTATTTTTCTTTTTGTGTAATATATAAGAACAATGCAGTGCTGTAGGCTATATTAAGTGATTTTTATGACAATTCACATTGTAAACGTGTGGTTGCTAAGGATGCTTAATGCATAGTTGTTGAAAACCTGCCGCTTGAACCTCTTCGCCAGCTTTTAAGGTAACACAACTTCTACCTACTGACTTCAGTAAAAGACCTATCATTCTGAAACTTGAACTTCTGGTACTTTAATTAAATAAAATCATTTCACTTTAGTATTTTTTTGACCATGCACCTTTCTTATCAGAGCCTGTGACAAATGGTTGGGCCATTAATCCTCGTTTCTCAGTGGATAAGAGGCCATTAAATCTTAAAGCTCTGCCTGACATCTGTGCTGTGACGAGGGTGATGTGCAATTACCCCAGAACAGGAAGTCAGGTTATTACAGCTCTGTCATCCCACAATGCACCTCTTTCACAATAGAGCGTCCATATATATATATATATATATATTTCTGTCTCTGTTCCCTCAGGTTGGCCAAAGGAGTGAACCCACAGCCATCTGACATCAGCGCTGATGTCTGACCCACAGGGCTGTCTCTGTGTCAGCAAAAACAGGACTTCTAATCCTCATCTGCTGCCTTCCACTTCAGCAGCGTAGCATAATGGCCCAGGAGCTGGGACTGTAGCTCAGAGGTTCCCAGGCCAGATCACTGCACCCTTGAGTGAGGTTCTTTAGCTAAATTGCCTCAGTAAATGTCTAGCTGTAAAAAAGTGTGTGAGATGTGTTGGTGTAGGTATGGGTGCCTGCTGAATGCCTGAATATAAATGACATCACTTCAGGTTAGATACTTCTCTTGAGGGAACGATGGAAGTGAGTCACGTTATTCTGCACTCTAAGGAAGAAGATATGTTTACAGGGAATAGAATGCGAACCGCGTAGTTCACTCTGGATTAAGTCACCTGAATGCCTGTACTTTGCTTTCATTATTTTCTCGATTTGCAGGGCTTGGCTGTGACTGTGAGTCCCATTCATGCATCATCCAGCAGTCTGCAGGCCAGCATGATCTTCCTGCAGTGTTTGCATTCTCCTGCTCATTTCATTTCACCCTGCAGTTCAGTGGCTGAACTGAGCAGCATCACCCCGCGTTTCAGCCGGGCAGCCATTTCATTGGGGACCTCACAACTGGTGCATCCCACACAGGAGGACTGCAGGTGAACCTAAACGACATACCTGTACCTTCAGGTGCAAACTGCTTTACTGCATTCCTCTGGTGGTGAAGGTAACATGTGATTAGTTTCTGCAGTGTGGATAGAAACATGCACTACTCAGCATTCAAATCAGAGGAGTCATGTGTGTCGCTGCCTCCTCTCGAGTCTTTGGGATGCAGTCATTTGTAGGACTGAAGAATGGTAGTTTGGTGAGAAAAAAGGGAAAAAGGGAAAAAAAAATAGTTCAGTTTCATTTGTTTGTAAGTGCAAAAGTGAAGGAAAGGGCTGTGACACACATTCCAGCTTTCGCCAGCAATACGGGCGAGAAACCAATTCATCTTCACTCTACAGAACTGCAGTGCTCAGAAGACATTGCCAACAGAATGAAAAAGCAAGCAAGCAAGCACACACAAATCTTACGATCAAATGATGAGCTGCTCCAGCATTGGATGGTTAACCAATGAGCTGTGTGAAAGATCAAAACTCAGAAAAAGACAATCTTAACTTGGCTTTTTATGTCCTATATTTTTAGCATTTTATTTTATTAAAAAGTTGTCACTTAAACCATGACAAGTTCACACTGGGTGACTCCAGTTACATATATGTATATCTGATTAGGTACAACAAGCTGAAAAAATAACTGTAATTGATCCTAATGTCTGAAAAATTAAAAAGTGCAGTTCTGTCCATTCTATTCGTCTACAAGGGTCCATATATCTGTTGCCAATTTCAGCAAAGAAAGTCAAAGAATTAATGGGTGCTTACGCTGTGGGTTTCTCTGTGTGAGCCTCACCTCGTCTTGCTGGATTTATTACGATGATGCGGTAAACAGGGCTAAAGAGAGGCTTTCACTCTGCGCATCAGGTGTAAATCTGCCAGGCGTAAACCCACCGCGTTATTCCGATATGTGGCCTCTTCAAGGAGACCCGTCTCCTCCGTCTCCAGCTGACATTTAAAATCAAAGGGGACCTTGGCTCCGGCGTTGCCATAGACACATCTCTCCTCACAACTTTGTTTACTTTTTTCATCTTGAACTTTTAGATCTATGATGCATGTGGCACATTAATAACTTCAGATGATGGGTTCTGCAGGGTCCGATGTGAGGAGAATTTCCCGGCTCTTCCACACATCGGCAAATGAGGAAAAGTCAAGCAGCC
Organism: Albula goreensis; assembly: GCA_022829145.1. Lineage (NCBI taxonomy): Eukaryota > Metazoa > Chordata > Actinopteri > Albuliformes > Albulidae > Albula > Albula goreensis. The sequence goes on along the minus strand of CM040753.1, from coordinate 3,684,360 downwards.
ATAAGAGGGAACGCATGGCAAGTGCAGGTTGGAACCTGAGTGATATTAGAGTGACATGCAACACCTGCAGACTCATTTTCAGTATCAGTGGCCCCAGTCTCAAACATGGACGTTTGAGTGGAAGTGTCATAGTAGATCAGGTGTTTTTCTCTCTCTCTTTCCAATGTCACTAAGAATAAAGCGATGGTCGCCATAGAAATGCAGCTGTGTGCAGATTTAAATGAGATGAGGCTGGTATCCGTGGCAACGGACCACATGTGACATGTGTTTCAATAGGGTGACCTCGGTGCTAATTTACCTCCCCTCCTAGGGTTTCAATTTCATTAAAATGTTTCCAGAGTATTTCCTGTTTGCTAAATGCCACTTCTCAGGAAAGTTTTTTTTTCCCTCTATCACAACAATTTTTTTCAAAATATTTCAACATCCTAATTACATTTTTTTATGTTGTTGATTCGTGTGCAAACAAATAAAGCAACATTTTCTGAACGCTGCGGACACAAGTTTTGAACGTTCAGTGCAAATGTTGCGCAAAATGGTGGTACAAGTGAATGTATCAAGGGAATCATTAAAAATGTTGTGAGAAACTTTTAAGAACAAAAGTTTCTTTCTCCACTAACTTTATTGGCCTGATGGACACATGTTCAGGGGAAATACAATGCAGCTTTTCCACCTGTTTCAGATTTATGTCACCTTGAACAAGGGTATCATTTGTGCTCAAGCTGCTACCTCGGAATTAAAGGCAAGATAAATTGTCGGTTTTAGGTACTCTTGCGGATAGAGAGATTCAACCCCATGGTTTTATTCATCGGTTGGCAGCAAATTAATTCAAGAAATCAATTCGCTGTGCTGGAAGAGGACCAATAAAACCCAGTGAGCGCACAGACATTTTAATTCTGTCTCTTAAAGGGGAACTTTGAAAAAGGAGCAGAAAATAATACAGTTTTCCCAGACTGACTCAGGCCATTGCTGTATCGGGTGACCAGTTGACAATACTGAAAACATCTTCATTCATTTTAATATCTCTGAGCACAAGCTAATTTGTAACCATTTCCTTTATGTTTAAAAACACATTCATCCTGAGGCTCCTAAAAAGCCCACAATCCATTGCTGCTCTTTATCATCATCATCTTCTCTGTGTGTGTGTGCTGTAGTTGTTCTTAAAGAATTACTTTGATTACTTACCTGCAGGAGTAGAGACTCCAACTCCTTATATAGACTGTACAGTGTGTTGTTTGTATTCTGAGCTATTTTGTGTCTTTTGTATAACCATTTTAGTGCCTCAGTAGCGGTTTGAAGGGACTCAGTTAGCTGTGCCGGAAGAGGTGCATTATGGGAATAATCAAGAGGTGCGACAGTGTACAAAATCTCAGATTGTCAATTGTAGGTTCATACCATGGTCAGGGGAGAAATGGGAATGTGTAAACTAATGCTTAAATACAAGACTATAGACTACATGATGAACTGCTACACACTGCTTGGCATTAATGCTTACTGGGAAAAAAAAAAACATTCACCTTGTGTCCCATGGTTACCGTAAATAACCTAGTATGTGGTACCTCTAATATATGCTATTTTACTCATATACTACAGTGACCGGAGCAAGCATCTGTTCAAGCATCTTGTACCGGAGAAAGTGGATGCCTCTCACAGCAGTCAGATTGCGCCTCTGCTCTGGAGGGTGATGGATGCATTCGGCGCTCATAAAGCTATAAGATTTATGGAAGCTTTGATTTTATTTTTCATGATGTTTTACATTGTAATAAATGCAGTTGGCTGCCTGCTGTGACATCGCTATAGTTTTGCCTCCACACAAAGCCTATCTAGGGACAAGCTCTGTAAATTACAATATGCTGTAAACGTTCTGATACATAACAATGGATTATCGATTTGCAATGATGTATGTTTATACGTACCTGTCCCTATTAAATAAACATAACATAAACAAAAACAATTTTAGGAGCCTTGCTGTATCTCCTCACCAGCAGGCTGCAATGAGCAGCAGCTGGCGACTAATTGCATTTTCATTTTCTTACAAACAAGTCTTTAAAACCATTAATATTTATTCAACAAAAAACTCAACACTACTGATGCATTTATCCAAATGAAAGCTGTAGCGGCTTTACAAAACATAACTGAATCTCCTTTCATACAGCGTATTAGGGTGATTACAGATTCATGTATTCTGAGCGCAGCAGCAAGGCAGTTTACCCAACATAAGGACAGTACATTATTTCCTCAGCAGCTGTCCATATCCAGAGCAATTTAAATATTTCACTCATACAATCAGGCTGTTACGAGGCGTCGACAGTGTGGTGTAATGGTTGGGGAGCCGGGCTTATAACTCAGGGGTTCGCAAGTTCAAATCCAAGGCAGGGCACTGCCATTGTGCCCTTGAGCAAGGTACTATTCCTGAATATAGCCAGTATCCATATGTATAAATGGATAGATTGTCAAAATGTGGGCTGTGTTAGTCTCTCTGTCTAAGTTTCTCTGCTGAATATAAATTAATTCACTTTGCTTATAGGCACAATGGCAATGTAGCAGGTTATGCTACATTTTAAGGGGAAAAAAAGTTCCACAGGGGCTCTTTGCTCATAATCACTGGGCAACTTTTTAATACTATATAGACCCCAATACAAAGAATGTGTTACTACAAGAACCATAAATGGTACATAACAGATACATAACACAGACTCATCTGTAGTTCTATATAGTACTTAAAAAGGTCTTTAAAGACTTGAAAACCTCTCCTGTGGTTACTTGCCTATGGTGCTGTTAGGCCCTTTTCAGAGAGTGGTGCTGTATTTGCTACCCAGGGGTCAAACCCACAGATCTCTGGTGGCAGGTTCAGTCACATGACCGCTGAACCACTCTGCAGCCAATCAGGGCCTCTGAATTCCCAAGTCAGAACTTCCGTCTAAAATATTCCAGAACAGCTCTGTTACCTGCACTTTTACTAGTATGCAGTAATTCACCCAATACACATATGCAATAGATATGGTGGGCTTAGAATTATACTTTTTGATTTTGCAAATCTGGCAGTGAATTTCCCGATATGGATTTTTGTGAGCAGTAAGAAAATGTATTCACGGAATTACTTAGCAGATCCAGTGCCTCTGGCAATGCTCATAAGAAGATTATAAACCTTTTGAAATCTTTTCAACAAAAGTTTACACACAACACTTTATTTATGTTACATTTTTTCGTCAGTGAAGGAAAAAAAATGTAAGACATGTCCAAATAATGTCAGGAGGGACAATGTCTGATAAAATCTAGTCACTTTTGTCTTGGTGTAATGGGAGCTAACACTAGCATTGAGTCACTGAGGGTGAAGATCCATTGAAGTACGATTCAAAGTACACAGAAAATATAAATATTAAAATGTCTTCTCGCTAGTGCTCTCAGCGCACTAGGATGAGAGCTACAGATGTTCAAAGGACTCAGGATGGATCGAAGCCTCATGAAGGTTCACGAAACAAAAGGAAAGCAGAGCTCAAGAAAAACATCTGAGGGACGAAAACTACTCCATGCTGCCAGGCAATCAGGGCTCAGAGCTATATGAAATATGAAAATATATGGAAAATTATTACCACATACTTCTCAGACCTCCCTCGGGATCAGAACGATCAATATCCAGGGGTATCTTGACTTGACATGTTTTTGATATGCTGAAAAACATGGACCAATTCGGCAGGTATTTGTAATTTATCATCAACTGATGCACACTAAATCCAGAATCAGCTTCCAGTTATATAAGATCCTTAAAAACTGACTAACTATAAAAACAATGATAACACAATTATTCATCTTGTCCTGGGTTTGACAGTAAGAGAGAAAACTCATAACTGGCACAAAATGAGACGTAATAATAAAATGTAATACTGTAAATTTTAAGTAAATAATCACAAATGTATCTAAATGCATGTTCTGTTTTGCGAACCAAGCACATAGCAGACACAAAACTCAGAGGATGGCTGGCTACAGTGACACCACAGGAGTCAAATGTGTGAAGCATTTTCCTGTAGTGATGAAAGAGCGGGATTATGTGTGGGGTGGGCATGAACTCGATATGTTTCCTGTTAGCGGAGCTCTGGTCTGACCGTAATGGCTGTCTGGCCATGGCGTCTACCGCTGGGGGCCATTTTTGCATTTCCTTTTCTGTTCGTGAGCAGCTCCTCCAGGTCGTCCTTTTAGAAACGCCAGCTTTTATTTCTGAATAAAAATAACCGCTCGATTGTAACTTAATAACGTGTGTCCAAGAAAAGAAGAAAGGATGGACTGACTTTCACATGGGTTATAAAGAAAGGTTGTCGGGGGATGGTGGGGGGGGTCATAAGGACGTTCGGAAGCTGGTTTTATTGGACCCTTGGGGGTCTCAGTGTAACAACTTGGATCCAGTGGGGAGCTCAGAGAGCTCACTATTACTGCCTCTGTATGGGAAGGCTGCTGACAGTAACAACTTAACAAACAACAATTTATTTCTTAAAAATTAATAATGATAATAATAATAATAATAATAATAATAATAATAATAATAATAATAATAACACTTAAAAAACACATCATTAACTGGTATGGGCAAGCCAGCGATTTATTTTCAAAACCTTACTTAGCACAGATTCTCGTTTAATCTCTGTAAGGCCAGCCAGACTAACACATAAGAGCAGGCCTGAGGAAGTCTTTAGCGCTGTCGGTTATGCTAAATGCTGGGCAAGGCCCCTGCATTCGGACTCAAGGGCAGTGGCATGCTCAGGCCGTCTGAGGGGCAGGGGCGAAAAAAATTGAAAAGGGTACCTCCTTCATGCCATGGGGAGGGCATTTCTCACGCGTGGGGGCACCCAGGAGGGCATTTCTCACGCGTGGGGGCACCCAGGAGGGCATTTTCACTGGGTTTTTAAAAATGAACAGGCACGACGTTTTCTCTCTAGTGGGCACTTTATTACAATTTTCTCATTCAAAGGGTAACATTAGAGGGCTCTTCATCACATTGCATCCACTGGAAGGATACTCTAGAGGGCACTGTATTACATTTTCTTCACTGAAAGGGCACTGTAGATGGCATTTTATCACATTATGGCATTTTATCACATTTTCTCATATATAGGGCAACTCTGCTGGGCACTTCATGCTTTCTTGTGTGTGGGGGCACATAGGATGGCACTTTTGCTGCATTTTTTAACCCCCCCCCACCCCACCAAGCACGCTAATGCTCAAGGGGAATCCCTTTGTGACAGTGAGATAGTAACAATGACCTTGACAATTGAGTCACTATTATTATCTTACTGTCACTATGCAATAGCTTCTCCCAGATTTTGGTTTTGGAAAGTTTCCAGGTCAGATCACTACATTTTAGTTGCTTTTCACCGCAGCGATGCGCTAGGGACTGTCTAACCGCCTGACAGGAGAACCGAAAGCTGCTCTACACTGTGAGCAACAGCGTACGCGCCGATAACGACAGACGAACAGCGGAGGGAACACAACTCACCCAGTTTACACCCAGAGTAAAATAAAAGCTTTTCAGGAGTTGTTTGCTCATTTCTTGGGTAACAACCTTTTTGCTGCTATACAAAATTTAATTAGCCATTTTATACATTTTTTTTGCTATTGTTGAATTCTGTATTTTTTTATCACTTGTTGAGCTGTATTCTTTTGATCTTTTATTGTATATTGTTGTCGTGTCAGGTTCCTCTAAATTCATAATGTTATGTATCCTCAGATTGTAAAGATTTTTGGTCAGCAGTGCTGTTGTTGACCTGTGGGTGCATGCTGGATTGGTATGTGCTCTCCCCAGCACCCAATGGACTGCAAGGTTTTTCCAGTTGTCTTGTGTTAGCCTTGGTAAGTTTAAGTGCCTTAGCAACTTTAACTTTATGTACTAGAGCCTGCCTGAACTTCCTAATGTAGCTTCTGATTATTATCTGAATAAATTCAATCTATCAACCATTAACGAACCTTTTGACAAACCTTTTAACGAACCGTTGACCTGTCGATGGTTGTATAGATTAGTGCCATTGCTCTGTAGAGTAAAGCCATCAAAAGCCAATGGCTGTTAATGTCCCCTAATGGTTGGATAATCGCTCGATATAGGACCACATTGTTTTAGAGTACCATTTTTGCAGATCAGGTGATTTGCAGTGCCCTTATTTGCAGATAGGGGGCAGTCTGAGGATACTATTATCAAATATTTTTTAAAACTAATTTTATATATAAAAATGGCTGCTAAACTTTTAAAATTAATTTTGTCTTGATTAATGATAGTGACACTGACAGAGCTGCACATCTGAGTTATTTATACAACCCCAGTCACTGGCGTTTTAAAGATAGAAATGGCACTCCCAAACTCAGGATTCAAACCTGCAATCCTCTGTCCTCTTTAACCACTGTGCCTGTGAATTTAATTTTGCTTTACTCCTGAAATATCCCCATCATGGTGGGCTGTGGAGGCCATCTCTTGCTGTGTGAATGGTAAACTGAAGGTATGTGAAATGTATATTGGATATTAACTTCCAAAAGACAGTCTTCCCCATGAGCCGCTGTCATATACAGTAGACAGTGTGACTCTGTCCAGCAAAATGCTTCATTCAGTTAGCCCTGAGGCAAACCTGACATTGCCCAGGGTAACCAGGAAGAAAGTACACTCTGTCCTTATTTACTGTTTATCTGGTGAAAATTTCTCATATTTTTTGAGCAAACTTGAAGAAAGTTTGCCCACATGAATCAAAATAGGCAGTTATGGCATACCTATATAAAACATACTTTGTTTTTAAGCTGAAAGGGGGCAGAACCATGCAATTATTTTCCCATTTTAAGCTTTTCACACAGAGCTACAAGCCAATTATCCATAGTCTGAAGAAAAGCATCTCCAGAAACCATTATAAACCCAATAAATCCATGGGATTGAGCAGCGATTTAATCTAATGCGACCCTCTCCCATCGTCTGCGAGCTGAGTCATGGGGGTTAGCATCTTCAGACTGGGATGTGTGTTTTTTCTGATGGAGACCAGGCTCAGACGGTTTGGCCTTCGCTCTCTTCTCTGGAACCCTCAGTCAATGTTTCTCTCCTCCTATCAACGTTTCTAAGCATGTTCATGGGGCATGTGGGCACTCAAGATTAAAGATTTTCGCACACGATTTAAAAAGAAAAAATGTGTTAAATACAAACATTTGGTGCTCAGTGATACATTTCTGTTTCTCTTGCTCATTTGTTTCATGTGTGCAAAATCTTTGATCAATTAATCAGTGTAAGAGAAGAGAAATTAATTGTGTATGTACAGAAACATTTATCTTTGTCCATTATTTGTTCTGTGATGTAGTCCCTGGAGAATCCCTATGATTTCATGGCCAGCAAACACGCACACACACACACACACACACACAGACATACAAGCACACCCAGACACACATGCACACATACAGTCACACACACACCCACACACACACACACACACACACACACACACACACACACACACACACACACACACACACACACACACACACACACACACACACACACACACACACAGACATACAAGCACACACAGACACACATGCACACATACAGACACACACGCACACACAGAAAAGGGGATGATGTTATTAGCTTGCTGGAAACGCGGCTTTGCCGTGAGTCTTTGATCGTCTCCAGGTCTCTGATCCCTGCACTGTTCTTTCAACAGCACATCCATCGCCGGTGACAGCGCGAGCGCTTTAATGGCCGGCCCTCATTAAAACATGGCCACTTGAAAAGGAACGAGAGCCGTGGTGATTGAGAGGCTTTGAGCCGCTCCATTATGCTCTCTTTGCAGGAGAGAATAAAAATGTATCAGCCCGTGTGGATTCACGTCTTCGGCAAGGTCAGCGAAAACATACAGAGATGGAACAACCACGCCTGATCTTTTGAAAGGATACGCAAATGCGAATGAATCGGATTTGAAGTCACATGTCTGTTTGCGCAATCATTGGCATGGCCATTTCCATTGCCCAGCCGCTGCTTTGCCATTCGAGTTGCCAAATATTTTATGGCAAATTAATAAAGGTTGTATGTCGTTAAAAAATACTGTAAGGCATTTCATTTTTCCTCTTGCTATTCCCCTAATTAATCACTTTCACTCATCCCTCAAACTAATCGCTATCACTACATCCCTCTCTTATCTACATTTTCATGCATTTCCCTACATAGTTTACAGGTTAGTTTTGTGTAAAAATTGACCTGTACTGTGCTGGCGTTGGTCTGTTAGGTTTTCTCATACATCCCGTGTAACGGACCTCAGTGGTGAATTGTGTCTTCCTCATCTATCCACATCAGAGTCTGACTGCAGCCCAGACTAATCTACATTTTCCTGAATTGTTGACAGGTTTATTTCGTGTAAAATGGAGCAGTGTTATTTTGACATTGGGCCGTCATTCACAAGCATCCCCCTATGTCATAACCCTTGATGGTGAATTGCGTCTGACTGATTTTTTGGGGGGGGGGCCTCGGACCTCGTACCCAAGGGGGCTCATTAAATCTGAAGAGAAGCGTTGCCATGCCGCTCATGTCGTCGGAATGCAGGTCATTCCGAAGACAAACCGAAAGCCTCCAGGAGAACTGCGCGAGTTCGGCTCCGTGGGAAAACTTTAAAGGATAAGTGAGCGATCTTCACATAAAAAGGAGGAATATTAAAGTCGGATTCAGCTCACACCTGTTGACCTCCTGAACCCGCAGTCACAGCACTCAAAGACCCTGTATCCGTGGCCATACTGATCTGTCCCTCAGTCAGCTGCAATCATTATTTTTATTCAGTAAACTTTTTCATTTCTGCCGGGTTAATCGATATTATTTCCAAAGGTACTTCCAGCAGGGTAGACAAAAGGTTACTGAGAATGTATAAATCTGCCAAAATCCCTCAGTCTTTAATGAATAATAGAGTATTAAATACTTGAAAAGTGCCAGTACCACTAGCTCCACCAATCAACCATATACTCATAATGTAGCTAGTAACACTGCTACTAGCTATGGCCATTTTGTGCCTTGAAGCAAAGTCACATCTACAACTCATTACTTCATCATTTTGTGACGCAGATACACACATGGCCACATTGATTGGTTGGTCTGGCTTCATGATTGACCAATCGGCTTGCCTGCTTAGTTCTCAGATGCCAGTTAGGGTTTAAAGTCACATCAGTCCACGTACTATTAGGTGGGTATGCAATTGAGATCACGACTCTGACAAGCGCGTTATGTGATAATGATCCCCTCTGTCGATTCCTCCTGAGAACCCTGTCAGGTCTCTGTCATGGTCTTATTTGTCAGCTGAGCGGTCTGCAGCATCATGGCAGACAGACTCCGTGGTACCTCATACCGTAACTACATTAGCTCTGCTGGGATTGCATTTGACATATTGAAGCAGAATGTCTCACTCCACTACAAGATTCAAAGCTGGTATCCTTCATGGCAGCCACCTCACCTGACCATCAGAGCCACACAGCCAGGTTTGGGTTGAGTCTGAATTTTTTTTTTCAAAGATTATTTTTTTGGGGATTTTTCCACTTTATTTGACAGTTGCAGTAGAGAGGCAGACAGGAAGTGCAGGGGAGGGAGAGGGGAGGATATGCAGCAAAGGGCCCAGGCCGGATTCGAACCTGGGCCATATGCGCTCTACTGGATGAGCTACCGGGGCGCCCATGGTAGTCTGAATATTTAATGCAACTCCATTCTCCCTGCTGTTTCTTTTGTTATCATGATTTTTCCCAACATGAACTCAACCAAATTTGTTGACCTCCCCACAGCACCCGCTCTGTCGGTTTTGGGAGAGAGGCCGGACACGTGATTCCTCCAATTCACATGACTATGATCTCGCTTCTTCTACCCACAGCCGCGCCACTGAACGCAAACTGCCTATGATGTCGGAGGAAGATGTAGTCTTAGTTCGTGCCGCAGGTGCCCAGCATGACCAGAGGGGGCACTATGGCAATGAGACCAACAAACCTAGCCAGCTTCCCCTTATCGTCTGCAGCGAGGCTGGCCAATTGTTGCCTCGCCAATACGAGGTTCCAGACCCCGATCTCAGGGCTCCCAGGCAAACGTCTTACCCTGTGAGCCACCCGGAGGTTTACTTTAACCTTTTTAATGTGACACATTTTCCTGCCTGCTTTGACTTTTAAATTCTAATTAAGGAGCTGGTGATTCAGGTAGAATTGCCAGAGAGCTGAATGTCTTTAAAGCAGAGGCAGGACTAGAAGATACCGGGCCACAGAGGATTTAACATAAATATAAAACTTTCTATCTACAGATGGCAGCATGCAAAAACATTCCTTTGCGCAGGAAATATATTGACGTGCTGCCACGGTGACAATGTTTAGATACACCGTGATCGCGGGAGAAGAGGCGCCGTGCTTTTTTTTTACTTTGACTATAATGAGTGTATTGTCATTGCCAACACACAGCAAGTTGTGATCTACTTTTATGTTTAAATTTATATACATCTGTGAGTCGTGTCAACCCACTTTTAAGAAATCACAGCCTCAGAAATCACTACAAGCAATGCGCACCGTTGATGTGCGCACCAGCCAGCCATCAAAAAGCCAGACAAACCAAAAGAAATGTGCGTGCGTGTGTGTTTTTTTTTTTTTTTTTTACTGAATTTAAACATTTGTTTGTTCTGCAAGGATGTGATTGAAATCAGATATAGAAAGTACATGCACAGTGGAGTAGCATCTGTGCTAAGAGATCAATGTTAGGACATGAGCTGAGTGCTATCACCAGCCAAGATTTCACATCCTGCACCTTAAAATGACCCAAAACCAAAGATTTACATGCCAGAGTATTTTGCCCATAGAAATAAAAAAAAGAGTGATTTCCAGAGATTTCTCACAAACATTACAGATCCCATGTGGTTTTCCCGTCCATAAAGGTACAGTGAGGTAAGTGCTATTGCCAGCCAAGATTTCACAACCTGCACTTTAAAAACCAAAGTTTCACGTCAGTGAATGTGTTGGTTTATTGGCCATGAAAATCACATGACACAAAAATGATATCCCAAGTGGCATGCGCTATATTCTCACGCACATTACGTACCATATGCAGTTCTCCTGTCCATAAAGTCGCACTGCTGATGCAGGTATGTTGGAGTTAATGGACAGAACAGCAGTCAGATTGGCTGGTACAGGCCTTTGAAGTCTTCCACTCGAATTAACCAAACATGTAAACGAGTAAACACATAAATAAACAATTAAATTAAAAAAACAAACACTCCGCGGTGGAGTCGCATTAATACTGGCCGCTGCGAGGCAGGGAGTGAGCATTAAATCGGGCTGTTAATTTCCGCGCATGGGTCTCACCTGGAATTAACCCTGTAGGAGGTCTAAGACTGTGCTCCACCCCCCGCTATCCCCACATTCAGGACCCATCTCTCCGTAATGAAGTCACAAATCCCTGCGACGCGCGGCCGTTTTCTCATCAGGAGAGCAGGCAGTTTCCCCGGCTCCATGCAAAGGGGAACAACACATACTGTGATTGGTCTGGGTTTTATTCACTATTGCGCCCATTATTTTAATGTATTACTGCGTGCTAGTGATGAAATCAGTAATTGCACAAGCTATCGCTGTCTCTGGGACAATCTTTTTGGTAAAACTGTGTTTTTGGAAAAAAAAATGTCTTGCATTTCTTTGTACTTGAAACTTTTTATATTACGGTTTAATCATTGGCTGAATCAGGACAAGTTGCTGAAATGTTTGGCATATTTAAGCGTTTCAGTTAAAAATGGGTAAAAATGCTTAATATCAGGGAGGCTCTATTAAATGTGATTGCCAGAGGAAAAGCAGACCGTTTGTGGGAGATAAAAACCCCTTTATGTGTCACAGTTTCTCTCTGCACATAAAAAAACCAAAGGGAACTGGCAAAGAAAAGAAGCTGTTACACAACAGATACGAGAAAAAATGTGCTCAACAATACCTTTTCCTCCCAGGGGAGAAAAAAAGCATTGTAGAGGGAGAAATCCAAGTCATATGTTTCAAAACCCATCACTGTCAGCTTGAGAACACACTTTTGAGTGTGAGCCACTCAGAAGCTATATTTGGTGAAGAGACCGCAGGTCTTGACCCAGCTATCAGGTCAGGGTTCTGTATGTGAATGGAGAGTTCAAAATATAAGCTAAGGAGGGAGAGAGCAAGGGGAGAGAAAGAGAAAGAGAAAGAGAGAGAGAGAGAGAGAGAGACAGGATGACTTTGTTCCATCTAGTTTTTCTGTCCCACAGGTATAATTTGTGGAGGGTGGAGGTAGAGGGTTTGGGGCTGGGCCATCACTCACAATAGCATCCCAACAGTCTTCAGTGCTATCTGTGAAAATGTAGAGTGCATCCGCCTGCCCCCCCCCACTAAGTTCCGTAATGAAATTGAAGGCCTCGCTGTTCAGAGGAAATCAAAATGGCGCACACAGCAGCTTCACCACCCCAGTGAGAATGTGACCCCCACCACACCGTGCACAGGTGCTCTTTACAGACGCACTGAGAGGGATCCACTTCTGCCGCGGGGAGCCGCTCTGCTCCGCGATCGCTGCGCATTGTAATGAGAACGCCAGGCCGCGGGGCGCAGCAGCACACCGAGACGGTTTTATTGTGGTTTTAACAGACCGTCTCTCTTCATGAGAGCATCCAGCCTGCATAACGAGGGAGGAGGAATCTCTCTTTTTATGTTCATCAATACCAGAGCCCTTCACTCCCTCAGATACATGCATAAAACAGGGTAATGGGATCCTCTTTATGGACACCCAGTGGAGCCCCGAAACTAGTAAAAATAAGAGTGATGTAAGAAGAGCAATAGAAGGGGCATGGGGTTAATAAACAAATCTGTGCAGTGCTAGCTGAACACACAGTGTCAGTATAAAAGCTATATGTGGCATTTATTACACAGAGTGGTAATTTGACAAACAATAAAATGAACTGAACACGCTTCCCCTGTTCTAATAAAGGTACACTTGATCCTGCATGTAGCCCCAGAGGTATTATATTTATGAGGAAATGTCATATTCAGAGCATTCAGTCCAACGTTTATTAAATGATAAACATATTTAGCATATATGCCATACACTGAGTGCAGATTAAATGCAAATGTTGATTTTTTTATGTTTATGTAATGTAGATTCTGTGAAACTGAAGGTGAGATTTAACAAATATTTCAGACATTATGCACATGTTTATTTTCTTGAAAATGTCATACATTTACCAAATGCTTGACATAGCCACTCATTTTAAAGCAATGTGCCTACTTGCAGATGCCAGATGAAAATCCAGAAAGAAAGGTTATTTATTTTTCTTGCATGTTAATACAAATAAAGCAAAATACAACCAGCTTATGCTCTGTCTGTCTAATTCAAACTTTTTCAGTCTTCGGAACTTTTGAATCAAGGTTACTTTGGCTTCTTACCAAACCATAGAATATTGGGAATTTTAATAATGCTCATAGATGAATAGATGAGGTTAGGTTAGGGGAGGGTTTGTTGTGAGTGAATTCATGGATTTGACGTATAAAGTAGAACAAACACAGAAAAACCTTGTGTTATCCACTGAAGGTATTTTCATTTAAAAGTCATGCATTTGTGACATACAGACCATGCATTCAGTGTTCTCAATACATTTTGAAATATGTTTTTCAATTTAAAAACAACAATTGAAAAGAGCTTTTGGAGCTCTCCTTTCCCCACATATACACGAGAAAGCAGAAACCATCAGGAGCTAACATTCCAACATTCCCCATCTTGGCTTATGCTTATTTTTTTTTTATTTATTTACAACATGAAATCACAATAATTCAAATCTTAAAACAGATACAGCTGTCAAATATATGGTGCTCAATCACAGACACTGTCTCTCCTAGCCTGAGGGTCTTCTGCAGTGTATTCCAGGATGTAGGTGCATTGTGGGAAAAGGCCCATTTTCCCATAAACAGTTCTCACTTTAGGTACAGAATAGATGAAGCTCATTTATACAAATTTCACATAATAAGTAATGAACAAAGCAAGCTAAGCCAGTGTAGCAGTATGAATTCAGGCACCTGTGATTAATTGCTATATGATGCTATTAAGTGCTAATTAACAAAAAAAACATTTGAACTGTCATCAGGGAAAAATGATGACATTTTTGTATCTGTAAATCCACCACATACATCTGTTCTGCTATAGTCTGAATAGCACAATGGTTGTTTGCTTTGACTTAGTCAATTTTAATGAACCAATAACTGGAATAGCCATCAAATATGTTGTGGTTGTGGATAATTAAGATTTATTTTTAAAATTTTCATAATTAGCTCATTTTTAGAGACCTGAGTGTTTGATGTTGTTAATCTTTTCAAAAGGACCTTGCCAGTGGGAACAGACTTTAATTGGGATCAGTGAACATAATTAACAGGAGAGCATGTTCCTGGGTTTAATATCAGCTAAACCTTCCAAGAGTTCTACTCACAAAAGCAGGCAAAACTTCTTTTTCAATGAAAGTCAATTTATCAAGAAAATGGAAAAAAACAACCTCCATCGTAACCCCAAATGACCTATTTTTTGATTTTATCAGCTAGGCAAGCTCAGCTCAGCTCAGCCTGGCCCAGCCCAGCCCAGCCCAGTTCAGTTCAGTTCAGTTCAGCTCAGCTCAGCTCAGCTCAGCTCAGCTCAGCCCTGGCCAGCCCAGTTCAGTTCAGCTCAGCTCAGCCCAGCCCAGCCCAGCCCAGCCCAGGCTAACCAGGATACAGATGTGTGGAGGGAGATGACCCAATGATACAGTTATGTCTGCAGGCTGTGACACAGCATCATCACCCATTGCCAGTGAGACAAGGGACAAGACAATGCAACAACGTCATGCCCCTAAAATTAGATTCAAGTCCCAAAAATACAATCGCCATGAAACTTGAGCCCGGATCACGCATCACCCCTGCCCCCACTCTGCGCCCCCCAGCCCGGCCGGCAGGGTCAGGCCTGATGGGGCTTAATCTGGTTTAGGTGCTTTCAGGTCCAGCTATCGTATTTAGAGCAGCACCTTTTGAAGGAAAACGAAGTTAATTTCCTATTTAGTCACTTTTAAAGCTTGTATGGATTTTGTAACCCAGCAGTGTCCAGAGTGGGTGTGTGTGGGAGCTCATGAACGTAAACCCGATACTCAGAGGGTTGGAGAACTTTTCTGGTGCTGGGAAACTGATTGTATATTCCTAACCTTCTTCCTCATTCCCCCTGTACTCTCAGTCCCTTTCATCTTGCTTCATAGATTTTTATTCATTTATTTATTTATTTTTGGCCCCTTTGAAATGCCTATGTTGTTTTATCAGAAACTGAACTGCTGTTTTCTTTAGATATGTATGCACTGTATAGGCGCTCCCTCTATAGTGGCGGTTTTCATGTCTGAGAGAGATAGTGAGCACGCACATAGGTGCGTGCCTGTGTGAGGTTGAGGTGTGTGCGTGCGGCAGGAGGAACCACACTCCTCCCACCCAAAACAGGACACGGCCTCATTTATAAATGTGTTTCCTGTTTGATTCATTTTTTTTTCTCTTCTTTGAGTGGTTTCCATTATCTAACATGACAATGCTGCTGTATTTTTCTCTACAGATAAAGCAATTTTCAAATGGATTCAATCTTTTTTATGCGGTTTTTCCACCCACATTTTCTCCCAATTTGGAATGCCTAATCAGATTGGCAGACTGTGCTGGTTGCTGAGATCTCGCCGCTGTCAGTCGGGGAGAGAGCAGGAAAGTGAGCACTCTCCTCAGAGACACGTTGGATAAGCCAGTGCCTCGTTTTGCATCATATCTCAGAGGCTGGTTATCTGATCGACCGGGATGGCTGGAAAATGATGAGGCATGGGTCTCACATCTAACCGGGTCCCTACATCCCAGTCCGATGCTTAGGCCACCACTGGTTTGCATCTTTCCGCCATCTACTCAAGGTTACTTGCCAGCTTGTTATTTTCTTTTCTTTCTTAATGGGAAGCTCAGTAGAGAAGAAAGAGGCTCATGAGGGGTTATCTGTGTATATTTCAGAGAGGGTTTCAGCACTCCCAGTCAGTACGTATTCCTGAGGTTCTACTGTAATTCGCTTGAAGTTAAAAGGCACTGGTCTTTGGTCAATTTAAGGCTATTTGAAGGCCCACTCCAGCCTGTATTACTCAAAGCAATTCTGATAAAATGGAATTTGTGATGTAGGAGTTCATAGAGCTAGTTAGAAAAGTAATGCCCCCTCAACTTTAAATATGCAATGCAGACACATATGTTATGCACACGAGAAATCCTTTTCAGACGAAGACGAGAATCTACTTTTATGGCTGCATCGCTCGCTGACATGTGTGTTTTTGGCCTTGGGTCATAATGCGTGATGTGTCTGCTGAAAAATGCCCTCTGGTCCTATAAAGGAAAGACTAAATATGAGCAGCGCTTTAAAGTGCAGACAGAGTGCCGAGCAGACTCTGAGAAAGACCCGCAGAAGAATGAATGAATGCATAGCTCTGTGCACTCAGACAAACAGAGTCGTAGCCTAGCCCCTCCTGTATCTCCACTGGCAGAACCAGTGTCTGCCTTACAATCAACGACAGGATGCTGGTGATGAATCTGCTACAACCTCATTCAATGACACTTTTTGAATTGATAGAGTCCCAGAAAAACAGCCAGGGAGATAAGGCCACAGTGGGTAAACATTAAAGAGAGCCCGTTGCAGGAATTAATATCTGAACAGACTCAGCCAGTCACCGCTAGCTCTGTCCTGTATTTCTCAGGAATACACAAGAGTTGCAGAACTGCTTACTTGGCTTCTGAGCAAGTTCTGAATTCAGTGAGGACAATGATAATGGCAACAACAAAAACCTATCCGCTTCACAGAGATTGAACACCGTTCACTTCTCCTCCATCACAACAAAAGATGTTGGCAGCCTGATTCTGAAGTCCCATGAAGCTGATTAAATGTAAGGAGTTTTTTTCCCCACCTTTTGTGCTTCATAAGTAGAAGGCTTGTGGTAGGCCAGGGCATAATTTCTAGGTGACAGCAAGGCACCAAGCTGTAGCGAACGGCATAATGAAATGTCAGCTCGGTACAGAGAAGCACCGGGTGGGAAAAGCGGAATCCATATGTACAATGCTGAAAATGAATGGGCCAATTTTTAAATGATTGCACACAAAATCCATGTAATGTTTCAAAGTCTCTTCCATGTGCAGCAGAGCCTTATTAACATTCCAGGGTGCAGTTAATAACCCAATCTTCTAAATGGCTCTTATTTTTGTCACACAATGTCCTGTAGGTGTCCTTGTCAAGCGTTTTTTTTTTTCACAGTTCTAGTTTCTGTCACCTTTTAGAACTTCCTGTCATGCTTTCTCAGAAGTATGAAAGCTCAAGAAATAATTTAAGGTGGCTTTCACACATGGTTCATTTGGAGGGTTTTTTTTTCTGAACCCGAGTCGAAAAAAAAACGTCTCATTACTTTCACTTAATGGATATGAAAGCTTTTTCAAAAAGATAATGCACTAACAAAACTATGCTGGAGTTTGTTTGCACAAGGTGGTCTCACAAAAGGTCGGTTGCAAAGGAAGCGTGGTCCTGTTTGCAGCAGGTGAGGAAGCGACCTGAACCTGTTGAGGAAAGATGATGATTCACTCATGGATCAAGACCAGGTATGTGAGATGATGACATCATTAGAGGCTAGCCAAGACTTCCTGTTTCCTGGGGACATTTGATATGTACATTTTGATATGACAGACTGCATTGTTTATATCCTCATTAAATAGCTATTGCAATGATCAGATATATGTGATGAGGCTGCAAACATGAGAGGCTCTTGCCTCATTTCTGAGTTGCCAGCTTGCTTGGGTGTTTGGTTGGTTACGGGCTAGCTATCATAAATTTGGGTTGCTGTCTTTGTTTTGGGAGAAAGAAGACATGGCAAAGTAATCTTTTGAGGAAAGGTGTGGTTCCTTTGTTGGGGGACAGGGCCCAGGTTGGGGCTGGGGGGGCTTTGACAGGTGTCCCTCTGCTTAGCAATGCATCAACCTCACCACACACCCACTGTCCTGTGCATACCTGTTCACATTCACAATTACACTTACTCATTTAGTGAGAAATTGAGTGGAAAACATTACATTAGTAACATCAAATATGAAAAACAATAACATCAAATATTAATATTCTGTTTTAGAGAATTCACATAAACCCTGTTTTAATGTGGCTCAGCAGAACTGATATATTATCTTGTGCTTCTGTACTGTCACTGAACCCACATTCAAGTATACACGTTTAATGAATCTCTATGGTGACTTCTCATTGAAATGTTGTGACCTCCTTTTCTAAACTGCAGCGCAAGACAAATATATTGCAGCTCAATATCCAGTTTACTTCATATTCACGTTTCACTCTTCACTGGGACTCGTGCATTTTTTCTATGGATCTGACCCCTGTGTCCTGTCTGCATGTTTTATTGATTTTCGCATTAAAGCATTTGTTCATGAAGGGAAAGAGATTAAATGAAAAACAAATAATATTGGAGGGAAAAGGAGAGAGAGAGAGAGAAAGGAGAGAAACTAATCAAAACAGGAAGTAGGATTCCACAGGAAAATGTTACTTAATATTAAACGGAAGAAGAATTTGTGTATACATGGCATGTTTGCAAATTAACAGTTGTTTGAAATGTTTTTGTATTCTTTGGTTCACTTCACTCTGCTCTCATTTCCTGGACTCTTGTCACCTGTGCTCTTCAAAAGTCATTCATGCCTAGAATTTTATACAGAATGTAATGAATTTTTGAGCTTTCTTCTATGAGAAGTCAGTGACCTGGGTGTTCCAAACAGGGTCCTTGGGGAACACCCAATCGTCCTTTGCATTTCAAGTAGGAGGAGCCTTGCGCTCAAGGTTCTGAGGTCACATGGATAACTAACACAAAAGCCCAGGCACAACCTTGTTCAGGTTCTGCCTTTGATGGGCCTATCCCTGCAAGAAAAGAAAGGAAGAAAGAAAAAAAAATACAATCAGCCAAGTAAAAACCCACAGCCTTGAAGGGAACCCTTTCTCAGAAATGCTCTGTGTGAGGTTAAGATGAAGGTTGAACGGAAAACCCTTTGGAGAAACTGCAAAACAGAAGAAAAAAATGGGGGCAAGGTAGCCCCAGGTCTGGCCCGCGGATACGTTCAGGAAGACGGTGCCTGCCACAGATGTAATTGATTCTGCTGTACCTCTGACCTTTTGGTTTCACAGCTCTTTAAAGGTGTGTGCGTTTCTAATTCTCCCTCAAAGTCGGGGCCTGTTTTAACGGGAAGCATATCTGCACAGAGCCCCTGCACCAGTCTGCCTTATTTCAGATGCTGCATGTTGTCTACCTCCCATTAATGTTTCACCTCACCTCCACAAACGCCTTCCTTTGAAGCCCCTTTCATGCCTGTATTGATCCATCCTCATAAGACGCTTTAATTGGGCTATTTTTTTAAGTGCTTTTTTAAACAGAGGCAGCTTAATGACCACCTCTTTTCTATCTTTTTTTCCACATCATTTAACGACCTCGTTTGCATTAGTTTCATAATTATTTTAGCCTTTAAACTTTATGGCAGTGTTGATCTGCAGGGACAGGATGGTGTCACATTTTTTGGCTTGTTAATGACAATGCAGAAGACATATTTAAAGCAGTTGCCATCACCAGGGTTAGCAATAATAACCCAGGTTCTGTCCTTATAATGCTAACAGGCCTTGAATAACCCTGCCGGTACTTGGACTTGTCAGGGACAGTGCACGAACAAAGCAACCAATCATATTTTGGTTTGACTCCATTTTGTCATTTAACTTTTTTCTCTCCCTGTTTTCCCCCCTTTTTGGAGTACCCAATTGTGCTTTGAGTCTTTGCTGTTCTATCATTATTCTGTGCAGTGATTGTGCAGCTGAAGGGCTTGCGTTCACAGGCCCCTAAATGTCTCTGAAAAGACTTCATGTGTCCTGTTGTACTATTATTTGAAATGGTTTGTTGATTCTCTTTGTGCTATTTTGCTTGATAGTTGCTACATAAATATAAAAAGAAACAAATATACAAAAGCAAGCACTGGGGTTTCAACAGCTTTCCTTTCAGTTTTACTTTCAGCCGGAACCAAAGGTAAGTCTGAGGCTGTTACGCATCTATGATTTTGACTTAAATAGTAATAATAAAAAACACACACAGCTATTTGTACATCTTCAAGAACGCTCTAAGGAGAGAACGTTAACCTGAGTCAGAGGGTCTGGTGCTTTCCAGCTCTTTGGTGTTCTGATGCCCTGTAACCCTTTCAACAGCAATACCCAGGTGGTTAAACTGCATCCTCCATTGTCTTCAATCCACCAATAACAAAAGGAATATGAAAGGAAACAACCAATCCCCAGCAAATAGATCACAACATCATCATCATCATCCATCATCATCATCATCACCATCATCATCATCATCATGTTTTATTCACCTTGCTGTTCAGCGAAGGGGACACTGTAAGCTGAAGCATCATGTTTTGCATGGGACGTTAAGTGAAGTTATTTAAGGGGCAGGACTGTCTGAACGAGCTCCAAACAACTGGCCACCAAATCAGTTAAATATGAATAATTTTCTAAAATAAAAAAAATGTTCACAGTTACTGTTATAGTCCACACAACTGTTCAGTCCTTTCCGTTTCACATTATAAAATGACTGTACAACACAAAGATTTAACAAGATCGTGTATGTACAGTAAAGCTCTGAAACCTGAAACCCTTTGATCTCTTATTGAGAGATACCGCCTCACAGCCATGCTTCAAAGCTGTAATTATTCCAAGGTTCATTGATCGAAGAAAGATGTTTTTGAAGCTCGGGGATCAATTTTAACGTGAATGACAAAGCTGTGCTCATATGCTCTGAGTCCTCGTTAGGAGATGATGTCATGTAGAAAGGTGTCCCTGAGATCCCAGGTAATGAGGAAAACAAAGTCATTACATTTTCCTGCAAATTACATTTAAGTTATGCCTGACCAATGCTGTAGCTTTATTATACATTGATTTTGAGAATTTTTTTTTAAATAATGAGGGTAGAATATGATTGATATTGGGTTATTATATCCTACAGGGTCATGCTTCAAGCAGTCATATTGGAACTTTTTTTTTCTATGAAGCCCGATAGAGAGGACTTAGCAAAACCATGGGAACTGAAAAGTCTTGGTCGATAAGAATAATGGGTTTGAAGCAAAATGAGGCAAGACTGAAGCACAGAAAAACATGAGATATATCCAGATATGACGCTGATTTTCACCTGAGTTTTGTGTCTTTTCACCAACACACTTCTCTGATTCCTAACAAAGGGTGCAGGTGCAGGGTGTTTATGGCAAGGGGCAGTAGCTATGCTATATCCATCAAAGACAAAGGAAGTTGTCTGCATGCGAATGACTGCTGCTTTAATGGTAAACTACTGCTTGATTGTTGTTTTGTTCTGGCTTTCATGCCTCCTTCTGAGAGAGTAGGGCAGCACAGGGGAATGTTTTGATTCCCTTATCGCGTGTCAGCGCACTGGCAAAGGGCATGTAAAAAGTTCTGTGCCGGCGAAGCCTCAGAAACAAACAGGAAAACAGCGAGAGAGGAGATGGAAGGATTATGCAGCGTCAGAAGAGCCTGCGGAATGAGGATCAGGCTGCGCCGAACGCAGGGTGCAAAAGGACGCGGAGAGAGACTGCCGTGTGAATTTAGAGAGGAGCCGGCGCCCGGGGACACTGATTCACCCTCGGTTCACACGCTTAAAAAAACACGAACGCTTCCGCTGCTCATTGTTTTAAACTGGAGAGGATGAGCGACGGAGAGAGCGGCTCTCGGCGCTTAAAGGGGAACGCCGGCCGATTTCACTCAACTCAGTTTATCCTCAGGGTTCTTTGGCTTCTTACAGTAAAGGCTATCATGAGCAGCTTCTTACATTTTCAATGGGATCACAGAGAAGTGCCTAACTGGGTCTACATCACTATAGAATATATACGCCAGTAACTGTAACAGTGGTGATGTACAGTAGTTTCAGAAAGAAATAAACATTCTGTTCACATGTGCTAACTGTAGGACTGAATCCTTCGCAGAAAGGGGGATCGCCGTTAACTCACGGGCTTGTAAAGGCAAAGCGGAATCGACAGGGTTTCCAAGTCTTGAAGGAAATCTGGGAGGGTGTCAAGCCACTCAAATTGCTCTTGTAATTCTGGGACACATTTTTATTGTGCCCTACTGAAAACTGTGAGGGAATCTGGGGATGGATTGGTGTGTTTTTCCACGTAGAAAACAGCAACATTTCAGATGTTTGCTACTCGCCTTCCTGTGTCACTCAGCTAATTCCTGGGGGCTGTTTATATGCATAGAGAAAAGTGTGGGAAAAGGCATTATCTGTCAGAAGGCAATGCAGACTCTCTTGGGGAGACACATCAAGTTAAACACAAGAGATACACAGAGTGGGAGGGAAGGGGGGTGTTGGGGGGTAATGTCAGAGATACAACACAGAGATATTGATTGACAGTAGTACTATCTAATTAAAATGGAACTACGAATGACTCACCAGTTAAAGCAGCTTTCCATTACCTATGAAAATGCTCAGATAATCACTCACACGATGGATCTCATTGAAAACAGTTACATAACGGCCACAGCCAAAGTCCAAAGTCATTGAGATATCCATGTTTTCTAACAACCTGGCGTTCCTGTGACCAAAGCACTGACACGATGAGAAACAGAGCAGAAAAGGGGTGCAAACATCTTCTTGAGTCTTTATTTCGTTGCCCCCTGTATTGAGTTAGAGTGAACTTAGAAAAGGACCTCTGCGCTTCGCTCACCTTGTACTTCGGAGTGTAAGGAATATAATTAATCTCCATGGATTTGCCCCGTTCCATCCCTTCCGCTTTTAAAGAGAAAAAAATATATATTGTATAAGCCTAAATGTTGAGACCTTTTGCTCACAGTTTGGTCCCCCCACTTCAAAAATATCTCCTGCACTGCTGCTTTTGCTCACCTTGTACTTTGGAGTCAAAGGAATATAATTAATCTCCATGGACTGCTCATTCCGAGGAAGCGGCTTGATGTATAAGGTCCCCTGTTAACGAGCTACGTCCGAGATCCCCATTACAGAGCCATGTTAGATGTTCCCACTGGAGAGACCCTATTAGAGAGAGTCCCCATTTGAGAACTACCTCAGAGAGCCCAGGTATGGACCACATTAGGTACAGCATCTTCCTTTGAGAATATATTTAATGACCACAATTAGAGAGCCAAATTAGAGGTCCCCATTTTAGAGCCAAATGAAGCAGTCCTGAAATAGGTCCACATCAGAATGTGTTTCCAGATGAGGTTTCCATCAGCATCTACTCCATAAATTACATGAACATACCGTGCACGATATTCTGGCATGTGAATTCCACCAAAATCAACAGGTGTAAATGTGCTTCACCGTGATGGAACTGAGCAATAGAACGCAACAGCCCATGGACTGTGAAGGTCATTCGCTGCATCTACATATCTTTTATCGTAAAAGCTCAACCACAACATACTGTTGATGTGTGCAGAGATCCGTGAGGTTTGTTAGTTTTATGTTCGGCTAATGTTTTCTGTGATGATTTAATCAAAGAAAAAAGCTTAGAATTTTATCTTACAACAATTCCTCAGCTGAATTATTGTGCTATGTTTCCTTTTTTTTATTATTTCTCCAGCAGAATTATAATGAAGACCACGTGGTAAATTACTTTGATTTTCACATTACCAAGCTGTGGAAGTCAGCGATCTTTAGCGTTGTGGGCTAAATCATAATTGCCGTTTGAGCGCGGCACGCGTTAGCCGTGTCGGGTCGGCACAAGGCTTCAGGGTCCATAGAAAGCCACTTTACAGCGGCCATCAATCAATGAAAGGTCTCAACGGAGCTTCAGAACAATTAAGCACACTAATATGTTTTATGGCTGCGCTGACAAGTGGACGTGCCTGCCCACCGTTCCCCTGAGAATTAAAACGGCAGCTTTTGAAAAATGGGCTTTGTCAGTGTAGAGTTCCCGAGTCAGCCATTCTGGGTCGCTCTCTATTTTAAGGGTTGTAATTATGCTGTTCGAAAACAGCTTATTAATATGTTATCCTTTAATTAAGAGCGACATATTTACAGTGGGTAGAGACTGGATATTGAGGCAGCAGTAAATAGGTGATAAAACATAAAAATAAACCCGGGTTTAGCTTTTCAGAGGCTCAGATTTGTTGTTTTGAGTTATGTACAGTTTTAACATGAATGATCTCAGTGCAGAGCTCTTCATGAACGTTTGGGAGAATCAAGTGCACACGACCAATAATAAACCAGTAATAAATATTACATATTTATTAAATGCTTACTATCCTTTTATTACATGTTTATAAACATTAGATCCCTTTATGCATTAAAAAACTGTTGATCGGTACAGATGAGCCATATCCTTAAGACTGAGTGTAATCCCACACTGTATAGTTTCAGTAATAAGTGAGCTGAAAACCTGTTTGGGAAACAGTCACCCCGTGTTTCACTGACAGCAATGTGAAATTATTATGTTTTAATATTCTTGTTGTGGGAGTGGAATAGCTGGAAAAAAATCTCCTATAAATGATGCAATTTTTCACTCTGTGTACCTTATTATCCATGCACGTTATTCAAGAGAACTCATACATCACATTTAAAGATGACCTACATAACTTTCCCAAGCGAGGTCTTGATTTACCTGCATTCAGATTTTCTCCTCTGTACTAAATGTGTATAATCATCAATCCACTGCTGTTTCTTACCTCATCTAATGGTTTAAAAATGACTTTTGAAATGTTTTCCATCCTTGCAAACATTTACATTCATTTGTCACATGTAGTCCACATTCATTCTGGGTGCCATGATTGCCAACCAACAGTCAACTTGACCCATGTGTTGTGTTCAGTTTTTGTGAACCCTTTAATCATCCCAGTAAATTATCATGAAAAATTACAATTCTTTGTTTTACACTTTATTATAAATTGCTGGTGTGAGGATGTGATTGGACCCAGTAGACTAAAGTCTAACCACACCCCTGGAGGAAAGAACTCACTCAGCTTCTCTGCTCTTTCCATCGTCACTCTCCAGCATTGTACTGCAGTGACGGTACTGCACTGCAACCTACTGCATTTATAGACAGGCAGAGGAAAAAAAGAGACCATATACCTGACAGACCATCAACAATTCCAAAAAGCAAATATTGAACAGAAGCAGCGTAGCAAAAGCTAGGGAGAAACAAGGGGGGGTTTTAATTAAGAAAACTTATGACAGATAGGGTGAGAGAGTAGTACACACACACACACAGACACACTATATGCAGACACACACAAACAATAATACAGAGCAAGAGGAAGATTCAAGAGACTCATTTTAGCTGCTCTACTTTGAGCTCTGTGCTCTGAGTGCTCTGTCCATTATATACTTCTTTCTCCCACTCAGGTAGTTACCTCTGTCCTCAGGGAGAGAAAACAAAAAGAACAGCAACTAAACAAGTATTCATTCCCCAAATGGCAGTTAGTGCTGGAGTGAGCCTGCGTGCACAGTGGGCTGCTTACGCGCCCGTGTACGGGTTTCTGCAGGCTCCATTAGGGCTTTGTGCACAGGGATTGATTATGCAGGCCCGTCGAAAGAGGTGCGGAGTTTAGCCCTGGCGCTGCCCGTAAGCCCTGGTGTGGCTCAAGGCCCATTAATCAGGTGAGATGGACAGGCCCCGTGGGAACACCTTTCTTCTCTGCTCTGTCTCATTTCTTTGCCTCAGAACCAGCGTCAACAAACATAAGCTGCCATTACCATAATCAATACTATCTCTGCTATCTCTCGCCCCTGTCAGTCTGTGTAAGGCCGAATGAATGGATGTTTCTGCTAATGCTTTGCTTTATTTTTCTTTGGGAGGGGGTGTAATATATCTGTAGGCCTACCCCCATTTTACAATTTACGATGATCAAGTACAGTATATACAGGTATTTATATAATTACTTTTTGGACTCTAGAAATGTAATTATGTTGGAAGGGATGCATTTTCATGTGTGAGCATTTCTCTTTTCATTTATCTTTCTTCTGTTGGCAGCTCACAAAACAGGTGGATTTGTGTTTGTGCAGTATTGCTCAGTTTAAAATATTTCCCCAGTCAAAACCAGCCAAAATAAAATATTTCTTGATTAAGTGCTTATACTGTATAAATGAATATTTGCAATATAGAGTTGTAGAGGGTGCATTTGATGAGATGAGACAAATCCTTATAAAATGACTTAAGAATATTATTACAATCACCAGAGAATCACCCTCATATTGCCATAAAAATATTTTCATTCATTCATTCATTCATTCATTCATTCAATCATTCATTCCAAAAACAGGAAATATAAACAGCAAATAAAACTGACTAATAACATCGATAGGATCAGACTGTGAAACCCTCTGGACTCAATTAACATGTCAGATAGAGAGAAGCCTTCACTGACGGAGCTGTGATGAGAAATTACTGCTTCGAGCACAAATTGGGAAACAGCAACCTGGTGCCGGTTCAGAAGATTTCCTGCTAGGCCAGTCAAGGGGAACCACTTTCTCTATAATAGTTGCTGCAGGGGGGACAATTTGTCACTGTTGCACAAAGCATTCAAAGAAGATTCAGTGGACACTAGCAGGTTGTTTGCACTTATAATAGTCTTGGGTTCACAGCTTTGCAATCAAATGGGCAGTCTTGTTCAAGTCTTGTATGTACAAGTTCTGGAACAGACATTTAAAAATATATATATAGTTTGGGCACTGGTGTATTCATCCAGCTGTCCTTTTGAATCTTCTTTCTCTTTGGTCTCTGAGAATCACCCAGAATCAAAGGTTCGGCAAAGCATTCTGTATGCAACATTTATGTGCGTGTCATGCGTAAACCTGCTGCGCTGCCTGATCAACGAGCTGACCGACCGTCCCACGGCTACTCGGATCAACCTCTGAGCCAACATTGACATAATTGTGGTGAAAATTCACATTGAATAATTTATGTGCAATGGGTGCAGACCATTGTAAATGCATTGCCAGATTTAAGGTATACCCCCCTGCTGTTGTAGCCCCAACATTTAAAGCAATCATTATCAATGAGCTTCAGCCACCTCAAAGCACACATTTAAAATGGGTCCAAAACCCTGCTGAGCTAAAACACAGCTACTGAGCTATGCTGAATCAAACACACATAGTCTCTTTGTCAGAACTCTGGTAGGGACTCAGACGCAGATGTAATGAAAAACAAGAATTTATCATAAAGCACAGTCCAAAATCCAAAAGCAGTGTCAGGTACAGGCAAGGGACAAAACCCAGGAGGTACACGGCAAAGCACAGAATCACGGTCCAGGAGAGTAGTCAAAAAGACGGCAATCAGATTCGATAAGAGGCAGACGCAGCAAAAGTACAAAATCAACAAGCAAGAATCAAAAATCAGAAAAGTCGCTGGTAATAATGGGCAGTCAGGCAGGATAAAAGGCTTGTAGCATACACTAAGAAACAATCAACAGAGACAAACTCACAACTAACACAGGACAGAGCAAGGTATAAATACACAGACTAATGAGCAAACAAGATACAGGTGAACAGCGAGGCGGGTGAAACAAATCGGTAATCAGGTAACAAGGCAGGAGCCGAACAGCGAAAAACAGCCGAACAAAAAGGAAAACCAAAGTAACAGAAGAACAACACATGCTCAGACGGCATTACTGACACTCTTTAAGGACGCAATTCAATTAAAACGGATTTTCGTCTCTTTAAGGACACATGCTGTTCTATGTTTGCCTGCTCCCCATAAAATCTAACATGCGGTTGTTGTGGCACAACAGAGGAAAAGCCAAGCTGAAGAAACATGATCTCTAAGCATGAGACTGTCAGCTGTTTGAGAAGAATAATGTCCATCACATGACTACCAGCCATCTGTTACATGGGCTATTGATTCATTGTGAATGCTCTCTAGACCAACTGGCAGACTCCTGCAAACAGGGACTCTGCTATCCCATATTGCTTGTGCAGTTAAGGAATAAAATATTCTGACCCTGTACTGGCTCGAGAGTTTATCTCCTCTTCTGCTCTGAACTCCTGGTCAATTACCACTACACTCTTCTCCAGTCTCATTGTTTCTCTCATGCACACTCCTTTATTGCCTTTGACTTAATCCAGATGGTGTTGTGGCAGGACCTGAGATGTCAAGGTAGTGGGTAAAATGAATGAGATTCCAAACACTTGCTGAGCTGTGGAGATGAGAGAGGATGAATCTCTGTGCTATAAAGAGAGAGGGGTTCCCATCCTTCACATACTTTAGATTTCATGCAGAATATTACACTGTTGAAAACATAAATTTAACGACACCACATCATGACCAATCATCACCCAAATCTGACACCACACAAATCTCTGGCCTCAGACGTCAGTGACTTAATGTGGTGCCTCTGGTTTACACAGGGCTAGCCTTAACTATTTCTTACATAGCAGATGTGACACTAATCACATTCTGCCTGTGGCACAATCACAAATGTTCAGTTAACAAACCTCCAGGCAACTGCCTGGCCAGCTGAAGCTGCTAGAAAACCATGAGACCGAATGAGTTCACCAGGTTACGCTTTGCTTTCATAGCTGGCAAGACTGAGACAATTGCTGCCTTTGCCACTGTGGATCTCATGCAGCTTATTTCACATTATGAGTCACCTGAATTAAGAAGTAAAAAAACCCCTTCATTTGGAGTTTGTGACATGATGTGTATGAGATGGTGTGAGAGCATAAGACATCATTGAGTTTATCGGAGTTTGTTAACACAAATTTTGGGAGAGGTAACCTTCAGACATCCCTTCACTCAAACACCAGTGTCCATCCAATCTGGTTGTCTACGTAGGTATTAATTTGCCACATACTTTCTCTCCCATCATGCTGTCTGTTTCTGGCATCCCTCCCCCTCCCCATCTCCACCTTCAAGTCTACTTCCCTTTCTTCTGTTTTTCACCCTCTCTTCTAACGGACAAGTGGGGGATCACCGCATCCCCAAAAAAAAAAAAAAAGTGAGGCATGACGCTGCCCAAGATCAAATGTCTATTCTGATACACAGCTTGATACATCACAGTAAACTCTTTCCAAAACCATTCATGTTGTCTAAAGGTTTACTCTTCTGAAACAGGTTTAGGTTGGTGTGTGAAAGTTTGCTCGAAATATGGTCACAATTTTCTTTCACAAATTCCCAATAGGCTTGTCTGTTTCTTTAAACGATCTCCTTCAGGGGAAGAATTCTCTGCGCAGACAGTGAAAATAAAGTAGACCCCAGTTCTGAGCCTCTTTCATGTGAGTGGATTTACACACTTTTTTCTCGGTCTTATAAAACATGAAATGTAAATTTACTGTAAAAATTAGATCACAAAAGGAATTTATTCATGGTGGAAAATGTCGAACAAAAGAAATGTATCTTATCTACTCCCTACGCTAAATATTTGTTTTTTATTGTCTTTGGAAAAAAGCCGTGTAAATGTACACATGTATAAAAGCTTGTTAAAATTGGCCCAGTGAGCAAAACACAGTGAGCACAGAGCCCCCACTCTACTCATCTCTACACTCAGTGTGTTGTTTACTTTCGCTCTCGCCCATACTTTTCATCCCTTGAAGGAGAAAACGAAAGGTTCATTAAATTATGTCTGGTTTTCCCATACCTGATAATTATTTTGACATTTCAGTTCCGCTGTATTGCTTAATATAGAGGACATGCTTTATTGGAGAACCACATATCATTTGCTTAATATTTATGCTGCCACATTTTATTACAGACTGCGGTGACGAAACAGCAGCAATAATGCTGTGGGTCATGGCCCTGATTTGTGTTCCTGTGTTTTTGCAGATTGAATGCTAATATGAACTGGATATGCCATCAGTCTGGATATTAGCAAAACCACTCTGATAACAAAATGCACAAAATCATATTTAGCACACTTGCACATGCATGCATACATACACACATGCATAGATGTGAACACACATATGCACCACATACGCACACACACACACGTGAACACATGCACACACATCACTCTCAGGCATTTAGCTGTATGTTTTTTTACATTATGGAATAATGGAAACTATTTTGCTGGAATTGCCTTGTTGACCAGATGCGTATTTCTCTGTTTAAATGTTTTCTTGTTTGATACTTTCTTTCTCTGAGCCTTTGTTTGCCCAGCCAGTCATTTCATACACACTGTATATCAATGTACAGATGGTCCCCGACTTACGATGGGGTTACGTTCCGATAAATCCATTGTAAATGGAAAACATTGTAAGTTAAAGATGCATTTAATACTACCTAACCTACCAAACATCATAGCCTTGCCTAGCCTACCTTAAACATGCTCAGAATACTTACATTAGCCCACAGTTTGGCAAAACCATTAACACAAAGCCTGTTTTATAATAAAGTGTTGAATATCTCATGTAATCTGTTGAATACTTTACTGAAAATGATGCTATCGCACCATCATGAAGTCTAAAAATCGTAAGTTGGATCATCTTAACTCTGGGACCGTCTATGTACACTCTTTGTTTTACGCTGTAGAGCTCAGCCCTATTCTGCCCACACAAACTGACTTTAATATCACTGCTGTGATGTAATGCTCAGTAATGATGCTTTTTGTCAATATTCACTTCACATCATTGGCTTCATTGAAATGGTTTTTAATCTGACATAAAGCTGTGATATTTGTCTTGCAGGCTCAAAAAGGTTTAATTACTAACTGTCCCCTAGGAGCCAATTCTGGACGCCTCTTCCAAATGACTGTCTGAATTGACAATATCGATATCTCCC
This sequence comes from Albula goreensis, assembly GCA_022829145.1. Taxonomy (NCBI): domain Eukaryota; kingdom Metazoa; phylum Chordata; class Actinopteri; order Albuliformes; family Albulidae; genus Albula; species Albula goreensis. The sequence continues at coordinate 3,653,586 of CM040753.1, read as the reverse complement.
TAAGGATAGATGGTTAAATTAAAATGTGAATTAATTATTCAGGTTTTTGTTTTGTGATGCAAATTAAAAGAGATTACATTTAAGGAGAGGTGCCAATCATCGCTGAAACTTTCATTGATTTGTTTTTTTTCTTTTCTGCTTTTCAGATTATTTATTTTTCAGGGTTGCACAAGGATAGCACAGTCCTGAAAAGGTGTATACCCAGGGAGGCATATTTGGGTTGACTGTGACTTTCTTTCATTTGATCCAGCTTCAATAACTTCAATAACTTTTGGACGTATTTCAACAACACCATCACAGGGAATGAGACAGATTTTGAATATAACATAATCATTGGATATATGGTAAACAGGATATTACCTCTCAGTTTATGAGTTGAGAGGTCAGTTCTCTCTGGCCATTTTACTCTTTTCTCTATATTTATCAGTCTAACACCTACTAACCCCCCCCCCCCCAACACACACACACAAACAACTACTTTCTTAAAATAATGTATGTCATCTCTATTCTTCCCTTCCCCCATTTTCCTCCCTTTTTCCTCCCCCAAATGGTGACATCACAGACCACTCAGCTCTCACAGCTTTCAGCGCCCCCACCTGAAATCTCAGGTGAGTCCCAACACCCATCAGGCTACCAAGCTGGAGTGATGAAGACACATACTGAGTCCTCCATTGGCCCCGTGTGCAGAGTCGGTCAAAGTTGGGCTTCTGGGACACAACGCTTTGTGTTAAAGTCACGAGAGAGAAAAAAGGAAATAACAGGAGATGTGAAGGTGTTATTTGACTCCTTGTAATGGATGTTTCCACTGAAGGTATTCCTACAACTCACCCCAGATGACTTGCTTCTGTTGGGGTCCAGTTCAGTGGTTAGCCAGTTACAGAGATATAACACATCTTTTTCTCTATTGATCGATATCCTAGCCTGGGGCAGCCTGTAGTCTAGTGGCTAAGGTGCATGACTGGGACCCCAGTGGTTGGTGGCTCAAGCTCTGCAAGAACGCCACTGCCATTGGGCCCTCGAGCAAAGGCCCAGAACCCCACATTGCTCCCATGTAATTGGCCCTTGGTTAGCATAATCAACTATCAGTTGCTTTGGATAAAAGCGTCAGCTGAATGACTGTGCCCTTAGCCAGCTCACCTGCATGCAGCACACTTACCATAAGGCCTCACTAGCTATGAAGGGTATAGAGCAGTGCTTTTGAGCTACAGGTGCTGAGGACCACAGTACCTGCAGGTCTCACATTTCAACATCTGTACTGTTACTAAACTTTAGTCCAGGAGGTAAGATATTGACAGAAATCAATATCTTGTTATGTAGTTTCTGGCTGGTTCAAATACCTGCTGAAGCGGCAGCCTTCAAGATGTGGAGTTGGAATAGTTCTGGTGTGGGAGACAGTGGGATGGGAGTTGTTTTGGACACTGAGATTCTGCCAGAAAATTTGAAGAGAAGTTAGTTTTCCCTTGGAGGACCAGGGGCCCGTTCCCTGGGCTCCAGTATGGGCAGAAAGTTAGCAGACTAATGGCATTTGGGGGATATCTTTGAAGAACTTCTTTTAAGGCTCAAAAGGTTGTCTCTCTATACAGGCCGTAGGTGCCTCCCTTCTGTCAGGCGATCTACGCCCAGACTGGATACGGCCTTCCAAAACTTCAGGGGAGTCCGGGGAATGATGTGAAATCCCCCCCAAATTCACCTCCGTTCCTTTCATTTCCCTCGTTTCTCTGTGTCACGCCCGATCGGTTCCCAGTCTGAGTAATGGTACTCAAACCTGAGCGCTAGGGTTTCTGGGGGAGAGAATCCAAGGACAATGGAGTTCCATCGTAGAGATTCCGGAACGCATCAAACAAAAGAGTCCATATATCAGATCAAAAATTTCATCAGCAAAAACATGGTTATCCTCAGTCTGAATTTGGCTGAAATCAGTTCATTTATATATGTATATATGTATATAAATGAATGGTTTACTTATGAGATAAGGCAGATTCATGTTGCCAAAGGGAGAATCAGGCTATTGACAGTAATGATAACAACAATGAGGTGATATTAGAATACTGTTGCTTAGAGTTGATTACCTTGGGGTTTTGTGTTGTTTGTGTTTTTATGTGTAGGTATGAGTTATTGTTATTATTATTATGCATGTTGTCTCTGTAAAGCCCTCCAGACTTTCTGTTTATTGTTTCGGAGGCAACGGTGCTCGTTGGAAAAAGGTGGAGCCATAATATTGTGGTGCCTCACAGTATTTCACAGATCATAAATTACTAATTCCATGGTTTTTACCCTCTGATGTGCAAAATGTGAATCTTTTTATCATTCCTATTGAGAGGGTGGATTGGAATTGGTTTTGTGGACCTCATGTGGATCCATACTTAGTGTCTTTACTTTGTTTTTTTTCAAGGGTCAGTGGGAAATACCAGTACAGATGACCCTCCTACATCCTCCCCCACAAAAAATCAAAGCTGTGATGTGGGAGGGTCACCTGTATGTTCTTCAGACACACAAATACTTTCCTGAGCAGAAAAATATTTTACATAATAGATCTTATTTCACTGAATGATGATGCAACAGTCAAAATAGTAAAATAGTGGTAATGACAAAACTATGTAGTGTCCATTTCACACAAGCAAAATATATAAGTTCTACGGCTGCGATGGTTGCATAACAAAAAGCTTTACAGAATCTTGACCTCACATAGCAATAACGCAAACATTCAAAACTTTTCCATGAAATGTATTCATTTTTCCTTATACACCCAACTTGTTTTTATTACATTTTGTTGATTACTGAAATGTAGTGAAGGTTAAAGACACACCTAAGACACTCATTCAGTTTGTTTTGGTGTTGGTGGATTTCGATAGGTCAGTAGGTGATGATTAATCAACATTTTTCAAAGTTTTCTTTTTCATATTCAAATATATGGAGAAGGAACATCTGCAGTGTGACTTTGACAGAAAATCAAGTTAAAAATTCTCAAATTCTGACATTTCTAGTTGAGAAAGTTCTAGAGGGAGAGCAGGTTCGGGTGATTGAATCGATAGGGTAAATGGACCAGAACCTGTGCGATCTGTCCTGGATGTTTTTCAGCAAATATGAATAAATTATATCTAGTCAGTCCATTAAGGACCAGAGCACTGTTTACAGCTCTGGGAATCATTTTAAACTTTGATGAGCCCACGAATCTGGCAAGAGGAAGAGGATATCAAACAGTTCCTGTAAAGTCTGAGAGAACTGACTGGCATAAGACTACTCTACTCAGTTTAACAGTATTTCTTTCTTTCTCCTTTCATTTTTTTTGGTCAAAATTACAAAAAAAAAAAAAATAAATCAAATTTGACCAATTGTTCAAGGTGAAACATCCCCACTGACTCTGCTGAGTCCAGCCTTGAAATTCAGTCAGAGACCAACATACCTAATATCATATCCTGGAGAACAGGAAATGGCAAACTTCATCTAATAACCAATAAAGCCATGTGATTTGATGTTATTTGTCGGTTTACAAATCTCCTTACTGTAAAGGGAATGTAAATTATCCTCATCTTTACCAGCAGTCGATATAGAGCCCCCTAGTGGTCATTGTTATGCCATCCCATCCCGCCCCGTCCTATCCAATCCCATAGTTCAGTAAACCATGCCCTCTGTGAATGAACTATGAGACAAGCATGAAAAATGACAAGCCAATTCAATTTTGATGTCAGTGCTAATTGTCTTTATTATTTAATATCTGCACTTTGAACCACTTGATGTCTGACAGCAAAATTAAAGAGATATCATAACCAAGGGGACAGGGGTAATCAGAGCCAGTAAGAAAGAGGGCAAGGATGTCTGTTTAACCACTCAAACTGCTACTATGGCACAAGCTTGTAGCAGTCTGGCTAAATGGCATGTACCTAATGACACATTTTATATATCACATATGCTAGTTAGCTCTTGCTTCAGACACATATTGGCTTTGAATCTGTATGTCCCAGTTTTCATATTTACAGTGATATGCTGTTATGCACCACATGTCGTTGGAAGGCCAAATTTCATGTGGTACTCCAAGCTATTGGTAACATCACCATCATTTTTAACAGTGCCTGCTGTTTGTCCTCACCGGCGCTCGTGTGCTTTTGTCTGTACTTTCTAGGTTATATTTTAAAATTTAAAAGGTGATAAGACACCCCAGAGAACAATGTAATATTAAACACACTTTTAAAGACACAGGCAGAAGGCTCAGGCCAGAGTCGGAAGTATAGAGGGAGGAGGGGCCCCGTGATAACGGTAATGAGCCTTTCACAGACGCTCATGTTAAAGTCCAGATATGACCAAAGAAACCACCCATAACAAATCAAAACCACACAGCCTGACTGGATCCGGCTCTTAGCATCTGATGGTGAAAACTGGTGAGTTTTACAGAGGCAGGCAACTGCTTGGGGCTCTGAGAATAAAAGGGGCCCCTTAGTTTGATGAGAGTAATATAATGGCAATGGACCTTGGTCAGAAAGGGCCCCAAGGATATTGTCTCCCTGGGGTCCCTGCTATTTCCATGGTTACCTCGGAGTTAACCCCATATTCAGAGGATCCTGATAATGTACAGGTTATGCTAATGACTAACAGTAATCAGAAAACCCTGTGGCAGCTGCAGAAAAAAAAACCCAGATATCTGGACTGATAAAGGTTTGTGCTAATATTCAGGTACAGAATGTCACGGATATCTGTGCACAATTTCAAGTGAATTGGACAAATCTATGTTAGATACTGCGAAATTAGAAATGAAGAGCTGTATCGAACTGTTCTCTACTTTACTGTATTTGATGACGATACATTTGGTCAGACTTTTTATTTGTACATTGAACATTATAAGAAAAATATTTGTTTTTCAGATTCCATTGTGCTTTCTTCCCTGCTACACAAAATATAACTGTATTGTTTAATATTCTGTTCTCGGCTTTTCTGTTATTTCTCTATTGACTTGGTTCTTTAAAGCTTTTATTTTTGAAGTGAACCTGCTGATTATTCAAACTGGCCTCTAAAACCATTCATTGCATAATTAATCTAAGTTCCTGGCTCTGAATTAGCCTGTGATTTTAGGGTGAATATAAAAGCTGAGCCAGAGCCCGTCTCAGTGACTGACATTGGGCTGAGACTTGTACAGAACCGTAGTTCAGCCTGCACTAAAGCCATACTGATGCCTTCAGTTTGAGGGTTGGGTTTGACCCCCAGGAGTGGGCTGTATTACCTCAGGAAATCTGCCGTATCTTGCTTTAAAAGCGTGGAAATCAGAAGGAAACACATCTGACTTGGCGTCCCACTGTGACTTCTGTCCAAGGCACACATTAAATTAGAATTTAAAGATTTGTCGGGGAAATGTTTGTTTATTTATTTGCTCATTTAAATGATTCATTTTTCCAGTCACATCTATGTCCTGGTTGCCATTTATCTCGGGCTTAATGAAAGTTTGGCGCGACTGAGAGCAACTCTGACGGTCCCTGTGCGGACGGGCTGATTGACACTCGGAGCGATTCATCTTGACAAAATTTGTATTAATTAAATGAGTTTCCATAAGCTTCTCCGCTTGAGCTGGTCCCCCAGTGGGTCACGCTCACACATGGACACTCCGGCTAAATCACTCTGCACTGTCTGAAAAACAGAGCATGAATAACACTGCTTTTTCCCCAGAGGAGGAGAGGGTCCATGCAAACACATTTGCCCTTGGGTTAATTCTCCACCTGATCCACCATGAAGTCAGCTAATTTACCTTGATAGCTCATTTGTTTTTGTTTACTTCCCAGTACTTCCTCACTCATCAAAGCAAGGCACACTGGGATACTGGAGGACACAACACATTACACATGTGAAAGTAGCAGGGAACAGGGTGTCCAGTCGAAACACGAAAGCAATCAGTCCTCATCTTTATATAACAAGTTTTGCCTCCCGTTCACAGAGTTGTGTGACCGATGTGTGCTGCAAGCAATAGCCTACATGTCCAAAGAAGAAGAAAAAAAGATTGCTACACTGACATTCTTAATGGAATAATCTTATCTTATTTGATCTGTTGAAAGTGGATGCAAAGTTTTATTGAGCCCTGGGATGGGTATAAACATTTATGAGGATGTGGGGCGCGGCTGGAGGAGGAGGATGTATGAGGTTTATATGTGTCTCCTCCCAGGGCACCGCACAGAGAGACGCCAGGCTCCAAAACCAATGACTGCCATTTTGCAGTGAAAAACGGCGTCCCGGCCTTCCCTGGCAGTGAGCATTGATTTCCTCTATGTTGCCAGTGTCAGTGGCCTAATATCTACAAAGATGCATTAGGTCGTAGCCCCGTCGCCGTGGGCAGTAAAACTGAGGAATGCACAGGCGCAGCCTCGCACTGAGTCCACCGCAGTCCTGCCGGAAAAACTTCCCCGGCTGCGACGTTCCTGCCGGGAAAACTGCCTGCAGGAGCCGAACCAGCCATTCGATTTACATTTATACTACGTTTTGAGTTTCTTCATGTTTTTTTCCCTTTTTGTGTTTAAGAAAGCACAAATATTTGTTAAAAGGTTACTTATCAATTTTAAGTGTAGGCTTCCCTTATAGGTGGAGAGTGAGTACCTACAAAAGGTGCGCGCTCACTGAAGCCTAGCGATGCAGTGCAAGCATGTACGGTTTTTGGGTTCAAAGGAAACACGATGCGGGTATGACGTGGCGGGAAACACGGACAATGACAATGGCACGCCCAACTTTTCTTTTAGGCTTTTTTTGCTGAGTTAATGAATGAGCCACCAAATAATTTTAAGGACTGTGGACTGATTAATCACGAGCTAAGAAGTGCACTCACATCCAGGTATAGCATTGGTTTGCCCTTACACTGCCGATGGATCTGAAAGTGAAGCCCCAACCTGGAGCTGCCTGTAAAAGGTCTGGTCTGGGAAATGTGCCAAATATCACCTTCAACAAAAGGCATCTGCAAAATGAAGGAATGGCAGCAAAAATAAATGTATAACCTGTGTTGAGAATGTGTATTTTTTTTCAATAGATGGCATCATCTTTAAACAAGATGTCATCTTTTTTTCTATATATGACATGGAATATATATTAAAATAGTCTATATGTGACTGAAATACAGCAGCACTTCTGAATGTAGTGAAGTTGACTGCGTTGTACTTCATACAATGTCTGATGTTGATGACTAGTAAAATGGTTATAAATGTGTTATAAAGGAACCAAGATGCAGTATTGCACTATACAACATTCAAGAAGAAAAATACTGCAATCTTTGCCCAATATTACGTTCCCGTCATTCATATCAAATATTGCGGAATGACACAATATATATCATTCCAAACGCAAGCAGCAGCTGTCTCTTTGCCTCATGTATGAATGTGTGTGCAATATTCACAAAAAAATAACCCCTCACCTGCAGTCACTGACCCTGATCTCTACTTCAAACATTCAGCTCCTGCCCAGTGTGTGTCAATTAAAAAATTAAGAGAGATTCAAGACAAATAATGATCCATCTCATAAGCAAATAAATCCAAAAACCTGAAAACAAGATGCTGTGAGGGTCGGAACACATGACAGGAGCCTTAAGGATATATTCATTGATTTATTGATCACTAAAGCTTAACAGCAACAGAAAAATATAGCATGACATTGCCTGCATACAGTTTATTCTCAGACAGTGGTTCTGACAGACCGCTGTGTATGCTGTTCTTTTATATCTGCAATTTTAACCCCTGAATTGTGCCAAGCTGTTTTAATTGCTCGTATGTATGTGGTGAGGGGTGATTTACCCAGTGAAACCCTGCTCTATCAGAAATAGGCCCATATTTCACATCCCAGGACTGTTAAACTGTCGGAAAATCAAATACTTTCATTCTCTTATCGTGCTATGAGACTACAGGTTTCTTTAAAACAAGGGAACATTTTAATTGATCAACTTCCTTGAATTGATCAAAGTCCTAAGAAGTGAAAGTGTGGACACCTTATCACTGAAACTAAACCGTTTGTTAGAAGATGAGGAATTCATGAGGAACAAAAATGGCCAGATTTACATTTTATCAAAAAAAAAAATTAATTTAAGGAAAAAAGAGAGCAGAGCTTAAACAGGTGTTCAGCAATCTTAATTTATGGAGTGACTGGCTGAAACAAACACCGGCATACACTGGGGTCCCCCAGGGCTGTGTCTGAAAACAGGCGTTCCAGTGGATCATACAGTTGGACAAAATGACCTTCAAATCCCTTTGATTAAAGAAAAGTATGGGCTATTAAAGGCTGTGCAAACAGAGCGTCCAACAAGCCCTGCAATGAGCTACTGAGGAAAAAGTGCTTTTTTTCCAGCTGACTATATGCCACATTAGAGAGAAGGAAGCCCATCTATTTCTTTGTTTTTTTCCCAGATTTTTACCAGTTTTCCAAACGTGAATGTTCAACCGAGCTGCACCCACCCTGACAGCTGTGGGAGGAGAGGTCGAGCATGTGACTCCTCCGATTCTCGTGACGATGCTCTCGCTTCTTTTCACGCTGTGGCCGCACCACTAACTGCTCATTGCCTATGACGGTGGAAGAAGACGTAGTCAGCGTACAATCGCTTTGTGCCGCTGCAGGTGACCAAGCATGACAGAGAGGGGCGCAATTGCGATGAGACCGAATAGTATCGAACCCCAGCGAGGCTGGCCAATTGTTGCCTCACCAAGGGGACCTCTGACCTTAGCCGGCAATGGCGAGACCACCCAGAGGCCCTAGGCCTGTCTAATTCCTGGTGATGAATTTATCTAGTCAAATAAATAAATAGCGACTTTGTGAAAAGGAAAATGGAGGGACCCATTTAATGTGCCTCCCTAACGCGTGACACAAAACCCTAAAATATCTATCAAGATATGACTTCATGTTCAGGCTACCAAAGCTTGTTTCTTAATTACCGAGAGCCTCTCAGGTGTAATTTATACATGAGTAAGTTAATCCTTGTTTACAGCCTAAGGTTGACACTGGCAGTGTGATAGATAGATCGTTTACTTTTAACAGGCAGTCATGTCAGCAATTCATCTCAATGTAAGCTTAAAAAAAACTTGTGCTCTAAACCCATGAATGAAAGGAAACTCAGCGAATGGATTTGACTAATATAACCTAATTCCAAGGCAATACGAGGGAAAAAAGACAAAGACAGCTTTCATTTCAATGATTAGGTATTCTCAGGGGATCGAAAAATTTCCTGCTAAAAGTAAGATGTCAGTGAAGTTTCCATAAATAAGAGCAGATTTAAGAAAATGGCTCCCTCATTTTTGATAGCATGATATGTCTCTTGGGATCCACTAATAAGCAGTAAGGAACACAGCAGAAGAGGAGGAACATGGTAGGATTTATTCACCTTGAAGTAGATTCCAAAAGACTGCTAACTGAGGAGTATCAATTATCCGAATGAGCTGGCAAAACACATCGTTTAAAAAAAAAAAAGAAAGATGTTGAGGAGCGTGCTCATTAGTCTCCCTGTCAGGAATACAGAATACAGTAATGACAAAACCGGCTCCTTCTTTAATCTCGCCACCGCTTGTTTGAAGTTGGTCAAAAATTCACAAGAGGGTTTGAAGGATATCTGTGAGGATTTTGACTCTGGCGTTGCGGGAGGATTTACATGGAGACATGTTCAGGAGATGCAGTTCTGCTGCAGCGTGGTTTTATGCATGATAAGTGCTGCTGGATGGTGGGTGCGGATGGTAGCTTGGTAATGAGACTCTGCCCCGTTTCACTCAGGTAAGAACACCTCTGTTTTACCCCTGAGCAAGGTATCCTAATTTACCAGCTGTGTGAAGGTAAAACGTCTGCTGCTCTGAGTCACCCCTGGTTGGGACGGTGCGAAGCACCAAATGGAGAATACAGTAATGCAGAAGCAGGCTCTACCAGCTGCAGTTTGCAGTGTGGGCGTGACTAGAATGCAACCCTGAAAACAGAGGGGAGCAGAAGGTCTTTCTACACTCAGAGCAAAGGACAGTGGGTTTTTTTGACACAGAAAAACAGACAAGTGAGTCAGTGATTCACTACTGTTCCAGGGTCATTTTTACAAAACTCTCCACTTTGGTTTTAAATAAGAAATCCTGGGAAACACCAGAAAAATGCTGTTAAGTTCAGCCCATTTTAGAGGACAGAAATTCTTAAAGGTTTGCTATACATTGCGCTATGAAGGTGTTTTGTCTGTGAAACGCACACCAGGAGCCTGTGGGGAGCTTAACGGAGGGCTGCTTTGATAGCTGAGGGCCTCCTGAATGTGCCAGGCTCATTTGGAAGCGTAGGGGTGGAGGGAGGGAACGAAGGGAGGATTTTTTGGCTTTCATCCTCCCACTCGGGGGAGTTTTGGGAGAGCGTGCCATGGGAAGTGACTGCAAGCATCAGGACACAGGGAGAGCTAAGCCCCGAACAACAGCTCCCAGTCCGCCTCTCCTAATTTACAGGGCTGCCAGATTTACAACATATAAATCCACTGGGGTGCCGCCAGGAGTCAAGTGAGGGCAGTTTGACCCAGCTCACTCTGTGCTAGATTCAATCAAATGCAATTAGTCCGTTTAAGAGAATATGTGATTCAATCAAAACAAATTCTACATTGCAACATAATTTTCTTCAAATGTGTTATATTTTGTTAGGTAAAAGCAGACCTCCTTTGGAATTTTTTCTTTCATTTTAAAATAGAGCAATGTATGTCCTTACAGTGACTAAGGTTGTGGTTCAGTCAACATCGGCCCTTAACTTTGGGCCACAATTAAATGCAATTGTTCATTTTTATCTTCTATAACACAGTGTGGCAAGTTCAGCAATCATGAAAATTTTATCAGAATAACGTTTCTTGCTATGAAAAGGCATAACATTCCCTCTAGAGAAAAAAAAAATTTGCTTTGCGGAAAAGTTGAGTGATGCTAAAAGCTTTGATATTCTGTCATTTTTGAAATTTACATTTAACATCAACCTGTAGCTATTTTCAAGGAAAAGCCAGTACATGAGCTCATGTCTGTAAAATGTAATAATCTTTTTCCCTCTATTTTTTTGAGCACTTCAAAAAGAAATCATAATTCTGATTTCCACCAAAGCATCTTGCAAAACAATAGGATCTTGTGAAAGAAATCAGTGCCAATTGTTTTCATTCCCTTGCATTCAGAGTCAACACATGGGCCGTGGTTTCAATGCTCTTCATTCCTGAACCACGGTCATGCTAAGGGGTGTGACCAATTTCAACATACGTATCTACAATCACTTATGGTTGCCCAGAACATTCAGTATAATGGATGCCCAGTAATACTTTTTTCTGTTGCTGTTTTCACAGAAATAATTAAACATGTTGAACAAGTGCAGCATTTTCTGAAGATTGAAAATTCATACAATCTGTGAGGACATTTGACCTGACTATTTTTCATAACTGGTAATTTCAAAATAACCCCTTTTATTTCCAGCCATTTATGGTGGCAAGTATCACCAGAGTTAAAAGTTAGCTATATACATGTACATAACTTCTATTTAACCAGCAAGTACCAAAACCTTTTTTTAAAGGTGAGCTGGTCTAAAAATAATCTTTGAAAGTGAATACTATGCCTTGGCTCAGCCATTTCATTTGACAAACCTCAGCATCAGCTCAGGTACCCACAGCAGAGTACTAGGCTGGCTTTCCCCCTATGGCCTTATTCCACAGCCTTATAAACCCCCATAAGGACAAAACACTGGCACTTATGCTGCATTACAGGAGAGGACCCGATGCTTCATGCTGTGGAAAAAGACAACCAGGTAAAACACATATTAACTTAGCATTGGTGGGAAAACTGCAACAGTATTTTGGATGTTGTGCATTTTTAGGTCAGACTCTCCAATTTATTTATTTTTAATATATACAATGAAAGTCTGTCATGCAGTGTGGAGCTTTGATTCAGCCAACTGCCATTCAGCAGAGCCTTCTCTCTCTGTCTTTTACACACACACATACCTGCATGCACTCACGCACACACACACACACACACACACACACACACACACACACACACACACACACAAACACACACACACACACACACACACACACACACACACACACACACACACACACACACACACACACACACACACACACACACACACACAGAGCCTCTTTGTGTTATGCATGCTTAGCACTTTCAGCTGAGCATACTCCTTCAGAGCGTCATCAAACGCTGCGCCCCAGGCAGATACAGATCTGGGAAATCCCAGCGTTGTTTTCCTGGAGAGTCTGTTCATTTAGAGCCGCGATCGCACTTCATCAGAGGCCTTCAGTCTCCCCATCTCTGATTAGCCTGAGAAAAGTTATGGAGCTCAGCGGCATCCGGTGAGAAACTTCTCACATTCAGCAACAAAATGTCACAAACCAAAGTGCCCCGCCTTTACTGGAAAGGGTGAAAATAACACAATAACCTTTATAATATTTCAATACAGCATGGCTGTTCTTTTTCAGTCAGCAGTTTTTCTTAGCCTGACATTTATACCAACCTGCTGTGTGCAGACCAGCTTTGTAAAGTACACGGAAAATGTACTCTATTTGATAGAACATTGATCATGGCACAAAGATATTATGTTACAATTGCTTAATATGCAAATAAGAATTGAATAGAATTCCCTATCTCAGTAAAAAGGTAACCATGGGAGATGATAACTCATGATATTTCATGTGTGATAGCTCATGTGATATCCTGAGTTAAGTTAAGGCATATGTAGTCAAGGCTATTACATCACTCCGGGATGCAGCTGGAAACTACTCAGACCTCCATCTCAACAGCACCCCAGCACAGCGAGCCCCTGCACAGCGAGCCTGCCTCCCTGGGGAAGGGTGTAAAATCACTACTCATTAGCTTTAGCACAACCCCATGGATTTACTGGCAGAGTCAATAGGACACATGAACATAACAGCTATCATAAACTATACAGACACACACATACAGACCGACACATAGGCATATATGCGCACACACACACACACACACACACACACACTCACATTTAAGCACAGTCATGGACACACAAGTACACACAGATGCACACACACGCACACACACACACACACATGGACATACACACACAAGCACATTCATGTATACACAAGTACATGTACACATGCACGCACACACACACACACACACACACACTTAGGGACACACACACACACACACACACACACACACACACACACAAACTTATGGACACACAAGTACACACACACATGCATACACAGACACACACACACGTATATTCATACACGCACACACACACACACACACACACACCTACACTCATAAAAAACATAAGTGCTCTTCCGTTCCTTTTCAAAACCCAACAATGGATGTTTGCTGCATTCTTCACTCGCTGTTTTCAAATAAAGACGGTGCTGCTAAAAGTCATAAAGGGTATTTAACCATTACCAGCTCAAAATGAGTTGTGTGAAATCAATTATTTATTGTTGGATAGGCTATATAACTGTGAGTAAATGATTTGGGTTTTTTTTTCCTGTGAGCTGTACGTGAGGTAATTCCAGCTGAGTTATTGGCCCGCTTTGATTTGCTGTGGGAAGTAAACATTTCCTGCTGCATGGTCAATGATTGCAAAATGAAAGTGCGCTTTCACCGGGACTCCACTGCGTAACCCATCTGCACCTATACGGTGTGCGCATATACGCTAAGTCAGCACCTGCATCAAAGAAAAACAAAGAACTTAACAGGCAGGTACCCTTTCCCCCAACGAAATGTGGCTGACCTTTAAACCCTTAGGGCCTGTTGCCAGGACAGAGTTTACGCTTAGCTCTAGGCTCAAATCATATTTATATCAATGTATTTCCCTGTAACACACATAACAATCTTTATCAGAGTATTGTGTCAGAGTATTATGATATTTTATCACAAATAAGTTGATTATCATTCATTCATTTAGTACTAGTTGGAGCCCTTAACGTTTGCAGAACAGGCACTGTCAGAACTCAATAGTTGGCTGCTTTACCACATTCCTCCAACAGTGACTTGTTAAACTGCAGCATACTGTTTGGTGTCTCATCATTTTTTACACATGAACTATAATCTGTTTGTATGCCAGGTGACCTGGGACCTGCAACATCTCTGTTGAAGTTTTCCTGTCGTCTGAATCAAGGAATTTTAAAACGTTTTAGCAGAAAACTACTCAACATAACTCTTCTGTATATGTGATAATAGACATGCAGTGTGTATATCAGACTAATAATAAGGCTGAGACCTAATGCATAAATTATCAATATAATATGTATAAACTGTTTAATAAATATGTTATTAAATATTTGTACAGTATGTAATGTTACATTCAATATAACATGTATGAATTTAGAAAATGTCCTTCTTAAAATGTAACAACTGATTATCCATCTGTATTGGAAATACAGCCATTTAAAACATTGTAAAAGTGTAATAAAAAAACAAAGCTGTTTGAGAATAACGTCAATGTGGCTGAAAGGAGATTAGCGATGAATTTTACACGGTGAGCAATGTTTAAGGTCACACAGAGTCCATCACACCCGTGGCCTCCAGCACGCCCGCATCAACGTCACGCCAGCGCATCACGACGGGCGTAAATCTCCACGAGGAGAGGAGGACAGCGTGCCATTTTCATCGCCATGGGGACTGCGGCATGAAAGCGTTCCGCAATAAAATGTCCCATTGCATATCCATCTTTAACAACATGGTGCGTAAAATAAAATAAAGCAAGTGTACTGTACACCACAGCGACCTCCGTTTGGGTATAACTCTGTACATCATTTCCATTGCGTTCTGTTGAGTTATTTACTGAGGAGACTTCCTTACAAGGAAAAATCGCACAGTCATGTCAATCTGACCTCAAACAGCAATCCATTTAGTTACCCTCCATGTAACTACAACTCACAAAGCAATACTTGGGCAAATACTGTACCTTACTAATGGCCAAAAGGGAATAGAGCACCTGACTTATATCTTCACTGATAGGTTACCTACATACCTAGGGCTACAATGCTAGGACATCTTACTCTTATTTAAAAAAGTGGCAATGTTATGTCTGCACTGTAATGGTACATTGCTTATAGCCACAGAGATAGGACACTTTAGGATGCAGTGATAGGGCACCTTATTTATTTAACCAATGATTGAGCACCTAACTTAGAGCTACAATAATACAGCACCTTACTTAGAGTCATAGTGATAGGTCCCCGCACAGGATTCCAATCAATAGCCTACAAGCCTGGTTTCCTAGCAACCATGCCACAATTCACCACAATGGAAAGCAGAGGGAGTGGGCTGGGGACAGGCCCGCTAGGGAAACTGTGAGATCGCACTGAGCCATGTGGAAGTGAAACACAACCAGTCACCTAACTGCATATGAGCACAATGTTCATGGAAAAAATATAATACAAATAATATAGTGTGAATGAGCTACCTCAGTTACACAGAAATCTCGCCAGTGTTAAGCGTCTTGTCATGGCTTACCCCTTTGACGCCCTGGCCACGTCCCTATGTAAATGATTAGGCTTCACAAACAGCCTGGATCTCCCAAATAAAAAATAACAAAGGCAGATTAAATGAAAGAGCCATTCAGGTCATGATGAGCATGATGTGATTTTCCTAACTGATTAAGGGGGGTGTCTTAATCCTCTGTGCCTCCCACAGAAACTGGACAACTCCCCTGTGTTGGGGCAGGTCATGTGACCTCGCATGGATTCACCATTTTGGAGGAGAGGAGAAAATGCTCAAGGTCTGCCAGCTGTGTGTCCTTTCTTTATTTATATACAGGGGGTCCTCGACTTACGAACGAGTTCCGTTCCTACGACTTGTCGTAAGTCGATTTTTGACATAAGTCGGAATTTATACCTAAATTACACCTAAAGTTAACACCTTAAGTCACTCACACTGTGCACACAACACATGAAGGACATATAAAATACAGTAATTAAATGAAACAGTAATAAAAAAAGAGAGAACGCAAAGAGTTCGCTTAGGTCGAAACTAGGTTTTCTAAATAATTTATGGGAGTGCGTCGTAACCACGAAACGTCGTAACTCGAGACCGTCGTAACCCGAGGACCCCCTGTATATATATAATATTTTGTGTGGTTTTAGTCTGAATGACAGAATAAACATTATCTCAAGCAATACTATCTCTGTGGATGTTTTTTCTATTTCCAGTCTTCTTGTATTGTCTGTATTTTTCTCTTCCCTCAAGGTGAAGAAGTGCAAAGAGAACATATCCAAGGTATACACTGTTAATCATTATTTATTTAATTTTTTACCAGTGCAACAGTAAGTTTAAAGTGAGATTTCTTGTATTTTGGGCCCCGGGGCTGGAGCGTGATCCCCGCTGAGATTAAACACTCACAGGGGTTTTGTATCACTGCATTGCAGGTAGGGGTGGCCTGCAAACACATTTCGCTATCAGCGGCAAAATGTTACTACAAAGGATCGCCAAGGGCAAGAATTTTCCAGTTTTCCCTCCACTGTGGATTTCATTTATTCATGTATGCAAGATATTGCAAACAGTCAAAAAAAAAGTAAGACATGCACTTCAAGGAAGTAGGCGTTCATGCATAAGCAGGCAAATATTCATGGCTTATTTGGAACACTGTTAGAATATGAACACTCATGACTGGTGTGCATTCATTAAGAGAGAGCTCTTCCCAACACGAGACACGTTCCAGGGGCACATGCATGCTTGACTTTCTGTTGTTGTGGACATAGTAGACAGCGGAAGTAGAAATTAGTGGAAATTACACAGGAGCAATAAAGTATATGAATCTTAGCCAAGACTTCCATTCACTTTGAAGAATTTACACATCAAACATCTGAGCCAGTTGAGGGTAATTTTTAATGTAATTCTATTTGCCTGGACAGAATTTATCAACTAACAGAAAGTGACTGAGCTCATACAAATCTGTTTTCAGAGATGGATGTATTTTAAAAATGCTACTTTTGAATTAAAAGTTTGACTTTTGAGTGGCAGTTGTTCAGTTCACTGTTCAATCTTTACTGCAATATGAAAACACAAAAGTACTGATAATCTTTTTGTTTGAATTAGCTGTAAATACAGTACCTGTGCTAGAGATATGAATTTTAAGCATCAATTTTAAGAATCAACTCTTATGAATCAGTGAATGTCTAAGTAACTGCAGAGATGAAATATCGACAGTTACACCCGTCCATGTCCTGAGGAGTATCCATTTGTCTGAGAAACAGAAAGTCAGAACCTTCACCAGCTCAGCTAACTCATCATCATCATCATCATCATTATTAACGCATTGTGCTGAGTAGCCTTGCCAGTGCAAAGATCAATATAAAGATCTGGAAATTAATGTCCCATCCTTTCAGTCTGCCGCCAGCTTTTAACATCAGTTTTTGCATTTTGTTTTTGTATAAAATTAATTGTACCTAAATGTTCTCATCAAATAATATGCCACCTTATCCTTCACAAAGACGACATGCTGATAAACATGAAGGTAACTTGAAAATGAATTTTAGATACTGTTGTTTTCCCCCAAAATATCTTTCAATATGTTAGGATGTATTGAATCAATTTTAGTTCACACTCAAGGAGGTTGTTTTTGCTTTCAATTTAAAGTCATACAACAGAACAGTCCCCCCCCCCCAGTACTCACCAAAATAAAACCATACCCCCAGAGAGAATAGCACGATTGCCTTGTGCTGTTTTTTTCACACGCAGAGCGCAGTGAACAGCTAGGTTTCCCTACAGCGCCATGTTTTTGTAATCATCAAGCCTTCTTAAAGCTGTGATTTATTCCTTTAATATCACAACGGCAATATCTTTGGGCTAGTTGTTCATAGCGGGCCCGTTGGACTTGCTTTTAAAATATTAATAATGCATGTCTGTGTGTTCTGGTGACATTAACTGCACTCTCTGCAGTGAAAGGTAATTGTTAAAAAAAATCATTAAAAGCATGTTATATCTGGCTCTGACAATATTGTTTGGGATGTAATCTAATGTATGTGAGTTTGTAATTTTCCCAGGATGTTTTCCTGGTTGAGAATGCATAATGTGTGATATTATGTTGAGAAAACGTACCCAGTAATACATCACATACATACATATGACCAGAGTATGAGATGGGAAGTGGAATATATGCTATCCACAGAACCCTGACATCTGTGCTGAGGTGGTCCAGGAAGTTGAGCAGTTCAGTGACCTGTAGGCCTTGTAAGCTCACACAGAGAGAACGGCTCTTAGCACTCGTTGAAACCCACACAGGTTCCCCTGCCACACAGATCAATGTCTCTTCCCACAGTCTGCGCTCGAGCAAACGAGGAGCAAGGTTTTACAAGGGCGTCCAGAGCAAACTGTGTCAGCGTTTGGCACTGGGAAGCTGGACTTACTGTGAGGGAAACCATTTTGACAAAATAAAGTTAATGAAAGAGAAAAGAAAGCTAAACTGCTCAATTAAAGAGAATTGAAGAGGTGGGACCATGTCGGCAGGTGGGAAATTTGACCTGTATTGCTGCTTCTGGTGCCGACAGTGAGAAATCTGTGTATGAAAAGACGAAGGACCCTCTGAACTTATCCCTGCATTTCTCAGCTCATATAACACCACTTGGAGTTTGACAAACAGCAAAATGTCTGTTGTTAATTTAACACTGTTCAGTGTACAAATGAGAACAACTGGACTCATATGTACACTGTTAGTGTTAAATGAACACTGGACATTTTTCTGTGTAGCATTGTTGCACAGTGATGCAAGACCAGAAATTGACATGTCGGTTATTACAATATGCCCATGAATTCTGATGTGTGGTAAACCAATAATCACTCAGCCAGCCAGCTGCATGTCTCTGTACAGAGTTTAGGGGCAGCCTAGGAAGTCCAGTACATTTAACCAACCTCTCTATGCAGCTCTCATTTCATCCAAGCCTGATATATTTAAATGTAAGTTATATGTTTTATATATATTCAAATTCACATGCCATTCCTTATTCTTCAGTGGGTCACACCCTCATTTTCAGAATATGAACACAGAATATTTCAGTCAATAAGCAGAGCAGCCTCCATTTCATGCCTAGTTGCGTTTTATCAGTCATTCCAAAGAGATTTCGTGACAATTCCATCAATGCTGACGAACTGAAGCGCTTTGTCATGTTAGTGTGAGCTTCCGGCTTGGTCTGACCCATGAGGTAATTCATTCCGCAAAGATGGAATTAAATCTTTAAACCTGTTTAGCTTGTCAGATTTCCCTGCTGACATCATGCCACACAGAGAGTAATTACCCCATGCTGTGAGGTGAAATGGTCCTCGGACATTTGGGCATCTGTGAATCGCACGATGCGCATTTCAACATTTTGGACAGGCACCAAGGATGTCTCTTTGGTGGATGAAAGAATTTCAAGATCTCTCTGGCATGTAATCAAATCCACTGCTTCAGATAGTCATTTCAACAAAATGTGTTCTTTAAGGACAGGGCTCTTGACGGTGGAGGGTAAGCTTGAACTGAGTTAGCCCCTCTGGTGGCCTAGATACAGTCAAAACTTATTGTATAGTTACATAAAAAATAAATAACAGTACAGTATTTCATTTTAAAAATTTTTTTTTATTCCTGAGTTCACAGTTTTGTGTGTCAATTTTGCTGCTTGCATAACATACCACACAGTGTTTGCAATGACAAAAATGCATCAAAAACTTGCATTTGCCAATCAAATGTGAGAGCAGATGTTGAAAGAATCCAGGCTCTTGTGTTCACGTATTCCCCAGTCGTCCGATTATTACAAGATCATTGGAACACACTTCAGCTTCTGCTATCAAAGAGAGCTTTGTAAACCACTGGCACATCTCAAGGATAATAAAAGTTTTAGTACGGTCTGAGACAATGTTCAAACAGAGCGGCATTCTGCCTTTTCAATTATTTAAAAAATGGCTCTTTGATTCACATACATCAGGAGCTTGTAATGCGTTTTGTTCCACTTTTTATTAGAGTAGCCCAGTAATGGTGTTACACACATGCTCAGTGGGGGTGGAGGGTATTCTCCCCAGCCATTTAAACAGGCTCGGAACACAGACGGAGACAAATTCATAAATAACGCTCTATCATCCACCTGCAGATGGCTGAGCTGCACACAGTGTACAAACACAGATTACCAAAGAAAGAGGGAGAATGGGAGAGGGAAGCTGAATGAGAGGGAAAGAGTATGTCAGAGAAACATTGGAAAATGAGGGATAGGGGATGAAAGGAGAGAGAGAGAGAGAGAGAGAAACAAGAATAAAAACACTTTAGAGATAATTAATTATACTCATCAACCTCACGGTTATGAAGCAGAGCTATAGTCTTGGAAATAAACTTTGAGCGCTTGGAATATGTGGAGGGTTATCAAATCGCTGCATCTGTGAGCGTATGAGCCCCGCAGATAGGCTGCGATCATCTGCAGCCATTGAGTTTGAATCAATTCATGTGCTCATGAAGTATGAATGAAAAGAAAAGCTACACTCGATATGCAATGGGAGTTCTCTGAATATGACCACAGAATGTTTGCCAACCCCGACAATTCCGTGGGGCCTGTTCTAGAACATACTGTAACATTGGATGGATTCTCTATGAGCCAAACAGCCTCAAAACTGTTCTTGTGCTTGAATTCCAAATAGCTTTCTAGCCATTTCCCATTAAAATTCCCTTTATGTTTTCTGTCATCTCTCATGTGTTCTGAGTCAACGTTATGCCAACTCCACCTACACTGTGGATGAAACCAAATCTAATCAAATCATACGACAGCAATGTACTAATTTTCAGGGTAAATTTAACTGATGGATGTTAGGAAGAGTAGCCCACATGAATGAAGCACCCTGAATTACATAATTGCGCATTAATCACACAATTATAAACGAGGCGCTTCGAATATGAATATAAGTAATTTACTTTCAATTTTGATGATGAGTCTGGAACTGGCGGCAAAATTTTCATGTTTTTTTCATTGCTACATCTCATGCTTTTCACAGCCTTGCTAAGTCCTGAACATTCTGCAAAAACAGAGTCAAGGGACGGACAGCAATCTCACATCCAGAGTGAGCCTATTCAACAGCAACTGAGAGCAGTGCATCATGGGAAAATATCACCTTATTCCCCCGAACCCTCAACACCCTCTGACCATCTCTACCTAAGACAGCTCTTTCCTCTGATTCAAGTCACATATTTTCTCCATTCTAATCTTTTTAAAAATGACTGGGTTAATCTAAAACTTATCATAAAACACTTCATGAAAAAATGATACAGTCTCTCTCTTTATTGCTGTAACATATGCCACTCAAATAGAGTATATACTTTTCTAATTTTTGCAAGTGATTCTGGGAAATTTTGAAACAAAAATAGAGGGTGCCTTCATTCATATGAGAGCTGTAGGTCTTATGAACATCTCTGTTGCTTCAGTACCCTTCAGAGCAAGGTTAACCATCAGCAGAACTGAAACAAGAGCCAGCCTCCTCAACACATCAAACAAGTCGCCACCCAGCCTCGTAATTCCTGCATCAATGTTTAATAAGATGGAAGGATTGAGCAGTCTCATTGTGGAAGTAGTACTTATGAATGCTCTGTGCGTAAGGAACACTCTGGAAATCTTTTGTGACAGACATCGGTATCCAGTCTCTTTGAAGAACACATTTGAGAGTAACTCTTTGAGGATTGAGAGTTGTTCTGTGTCCATATAGAGCAAAATATCTCGCTTTTCTTCTTCAATGGCATTAGGTATTTGTAAATATGTTGTGCAAAAAGGGAAAAATATGATTGATGGAGAATTTGAACATAGACCAGAAAATATCATATAAAACAGGTGTAGGTTAGTGAGCAGAGATAATTTAGTGTACAAATCACCTATACTACCCATACGTTACCAAGAAGAAATTCTGCATGGGTAAACATAATACAGACACTGCAGTACAAAAATTCCCTCACTGCAAAGTAGTAAATAAATAAATGAACAAAAGATAAAACCCAAGGATGAACTCTTCGGACTCATCTGGGCGGCGAAGAACACAGAAGTCCACACAAATCTCATGCCCTCCACATCTCTATGGACAGATCTCAGCCAATCAGAAGGTTGGGCCCAAATCCAGATTTCTACATCAGTTCTAACATTGTAATCATTAAAAAATGTAAATTACAAAACAGTTTGAAACCTTTCTATAGGAGGAATTATTTGAATGTGAATATCAGTAAGTCATTTATTAGGTACCTTTCCCCTCATTCTATGTATCATGTTAATATCTATTAATTATAATAAATTCACTTGTTAACTGTTTACCGTTAAATTAATCCTAAAATTATCATTTTAAATGTAATGTGCAATCTGAAAATGTAACTGAAATCACATTGCACACTTTTCTGTAGTCTTTTGGTGTGGTTAGTAATCTGATTTCATAATCCACATTACAGATAATCAGTTACCACCAAACACAGCTAGGGGGCACTTCTCTCCAGCTCCCATTAGGGAATATTGGACTGTAAAGGTTGTCTTTGCAACAAAACATCCATTCTGAAGATAAACGCATAGATACAACGTCTGCTATCATTTCCTGTATTGAAGTCTGATCATAGTGACATACAAGGATGGGAATTGCTGGCACATGGACCCACTGTGTTTAGCTTGTCACTCACAAAAATTCCCTAAAGGGAACGGGATTATCATTATATCAGCACTGACAGGTGCCTTGTTACTTTTAGATAAACAAGCAACCCAGGGTAAGCGTCTGATTGGCCCAGTCAATCAAACTCTGAAGGGACAACAGGCATCGCTGACTCTTTTACCGTTTTCCCTCTGTAGATCTGAACCTCCTTACGGGCCCAGCTATTTTAATATCCCCGAGAGACCCATCTACCTTCTTGTGACAGAAATAAGAGACATATTCAATGGTGACAAGAATGAAAAGAAAGGAGGAGGGAAAAAAATAAACCCATTGTGACTGTTTTCACACCTAACCTTCTTTTGCAAGAATGCTCTACTTTTTTCAGTTGATTTATCGCATCCTGTAATTTGATAACACTTGTATTGCACCACGGTCCTTGATTTTTTTTTTCAGTGAGAGTATCATTATTTTGGCAGGAAAATTTCTCAGTTTTCCTCTTGTATCACCAGGATGACAAACTGGCTGTAGGGGGCTTTTGAAGTAGTCTCTCGGGTTATATAATGGATTGAAGCGTGTCATTTGCTTATGTGTATGTCTGGATTTCTTGTTCCGACAGTGTGTGATGCTCTGTTTGATTAAGGTATCAGTGGGCTATAGATTGAGCAAATAGATTGAGTAATAGAAATATTAACAATCAGACAACTAGGTGGCAAGAGGACACTTACTTCATGTTCATGTTAACACCTATGTTCACGCAGGGGCGTATCAAGCATCCTTAAAGTGGGGCGGGGGGCGAAGCTGTGAGAAGCTCACTGTTCCCTGACTCCTTGCAAACTTTACCCACACAAACATGAATGTTATAACTGGCCTAGCCTACATGCTATAGAATGGGTCTCAAGATGTCTGCATGACGTATTACGATCGTTTGGAAATAAAGCAGCTGCCCTCTCTGAATGAAGAAATATGAGAAAAAAATGTGTAGCTGCTACATCATGATTAGACATTGCTCTAATTAACCTGTTCACTGCCCTCTCCCGTATTCAAAGAAATAACTTGTGAGATTTCCATATTCCACCACTCAAAGTTCACGAGACAAATACAGCACAGCCGGACTATTATTCTGTTATTCTATACAGGCCTATGTCAATATGCGTTGGTAGACCTTGCAATGCCTGTGTGTTCAGGTAAATATTTGAATTCAGCTTTCTGCATGTAGCATTTCCAAATATCTTACAATCTGAAACCAGATATACATGAAAAAGTGTTATATATAATCAATATTGTGCTCTTAAAGGGTAGGTACCCTGGTCTGTCTGAGGATTTCCATGTGTTACTGAATGCAATAGACAGTAATAGCTATGCTTTCACAATGAAGGATAGGATTTCCTGTGTGGTTAAAGGAAAAACCTTAATAAAAATGCTAAACGAAGCTCTCCTGATGCTAATGACATACTAATGACGATACTTTTAAATTCCGACAATAGTCATGCTATTGAAATATGGCTTGTGAAGTGAAACGCCAACAGTCTTGTCACGTTCAAAAACAAATGTGCAAAGTTCTTGATAACGTGTTGAGTTGAATTTTTTTAAGCTTTCTGAAGGACAATAAACCTCAGAGATATGTGTTTGTACCTGGGTTTGCAAAACCAGCGGAGACATTGCCTCCATCCCAGAGGAAAGAAGATCAGAGCCCTCAAAGAGATTCTGTGGGATGGGAGAATTAATTCAGTTTACGTTTCTCTGCCAGGTCAGGCCTGTCTTCTTCTCTCGGCTCGAATACATTAAGGGCAAAGAGAGGATTTTTATTTTGGGAGAGTGGAAGTCGGGAGTTGGGGGGGTGGGGTGTAGGATTTTTTGAGGCAGGATAAGAATGCAGATGAAAACCTCAGAGGTGAGGTGAGGGCTGAACTGGGGGATGGGGGGGGGAGCGAGGTGTGTGTGTGTGTGTGTGTGTGTGTGTGTGTGTGTTGGTGGGGTGGGGTGGAGTGGGGGGCTGTTGACAGACCGAAGCATGTACAAAATAAAATCGACGCCAAACGAACTGAACGGAGGACACTTTTGGATGAAACAGGACAAGGAGATAAAGCTGCGATACAGCCCAGCTGTGTCCTAATAAATGTTTGAAACAATAACAGTAAACCAGAGCATCCCCAACATGCTGTGTACTGCTGGAAATTTCAGAAGACAATAGGCCTCTCAGCATAGAATAACTCTGCTACTCTCACATTTTAAAAGCAGATTAAAACGCCCACCTCGCTGTCTATTTTTAGAGATATCCTTGTCAAAAATCAACACTCTCTACACCCTGAGTCCCATCTTCCTTCCCTACACCATGTTCTGCCTGTTGTTTAGACAAACAATGATGGATTTCCAAAAGATCTACACGCAATTTTGCTTACCAGACGGAACTGATGAATTTTAATCCTACAGATGCAAGCATATTGTTTCACTTGCAAAACAAAATATTATACAATGGATAGTTGGAATCATTGTATAAATGGGCCAGAAACATCTGATTAAATGTTTTTATAGACCACACGCTGTATTTTTTAATGTCATCTTCTTTAGGTTCACTGCATGCTGCAGTAGCTGATCAGGGATCTCTTAAAGGTAAGTAGTACCTATAAAAATGTAATTACAGAGTAACTACAACAGTAACAACAGGTTATCATTGAGCAACTGCAATTTAGTTAACATGGAACAAGAGACAGTGGTGTTCATAACTGCATGTGTGAAACAAGCTTTGTTACTTTTGATATATTGGTCATGCCGACAGCTGACATAAACCTGCATAGCAAAATGTTAATGTTACATAAACAGCATACTCTGAATATATTAATTGAATCTTATATCCATAGTGCCTTTCAGCCCTACTGAAGAAAGATGCATGTTTCACAAATTCAGATGAAAATGGTTCAACATTTGAATTCATTTAGAAATTCTGTAGAATGTCAGTGCAAATCTCCTATAATTAAACCACCACATTGTCCATAAGCCTGAATTATATACCAGTTTTCTGTTGATTCATTTACAAAGAATGCACCCAGGATTCACTGCAGCTATTTTTAATAAATGCTGAATCGCTGTCTCTCTGTTTTCATCCGGCTTATGTCCGTTTTCAAAGCGAATATATAAATAAATGTGAGAAGTTTTCTGTTGGAAGTGTTTATATTTTAAACCCAAATCCGCGGAAGCAAGAGGTGCTATCAGGTACTGCTTTGAGCAGAGGCAGCTCCCAGAATCCCGTGCGATCAAAGCCGCTAGCCGCCTGTCCGCCTGTCACATCCCAATCTCTTCCTAAGATTTGAATATAAAATATATGCAGTGGCCCTCAGCAAACTTTCTTTTCTGTCTTTTTAAATGCTAATTTACATGTTTAATCGCAGCTGGGTAACAATTTGAAGCTATTTTAAAGATTCCCCCACTTCCCCCCTTAGCTTGTCTCCAGTAAAGTATAAAACAAACATGTAAAATCTGTTTCATTTTCTGATTGTGGGTTTGGTTCTCAGATTATATACTCTTTTTGTAACAGTTAATATCACAATGAATGGATGATGTGTGAAATGACTGCTGTGAAAGTCACCGTTTGCAAGGTCAGCTGGCAGGCAGTTCAATTCAATGTTAATGCAGGCAGCATCAGGTATTCAGATAGATGCTGCACCCCACATCCCTTTGTATCTTAGTGTGTGTGTGTGTGTGTGTGTGTTTTTTGAGGGAACGGGGGGTAATCATGGTCAGCAAAATTTAAATGTCTGAAAATCTGACTCCCCTCCTTCATGCATATGACCCTTCAGAGTGACTGTGGGTCGCTAACTTTAACATTACAGTTCTTTAGGTGATGCTTTTAACCAAATTTACTCACTTAGCTGATTAGATAACCAGCCAGTCCTCCCCAGAGGCAATGTGGGGTTAAAGGTTTTACTCAAGTATAAGTTTATTGTGACTACAAAGGGCCTTGAATCACCTTCTACACCCCTGATTCCTGATCCACCTCAGCCATTAGGCTATAGGCCAGTCCTATAGGTGTGTCACAATAGAGTGATTCCAGCCCTATAGGTGTGTCACAACAGAGTGATTCCAGTCCTATAGGTGTGTCACAATAGAGTGATTCCAGCCCTATAGGTGTGTCACAATAGAATGATTCCAGTCCTATAGGTGTGTCACAACAGAGTGATTCCAGTCCTATAGGTGTGTCACAATAGAGTGATTCCAGCCCTATAGGTGTGTCACAACAGAGTGATTCCAGTCCTATAGGTGTGTCACAATAGAGTGATTCCAGCCCTATAGGTGTGTCACAATAGAATGATTCCAGTCCTATAGGTGTGTCACAACAGAGTGATTCCAGTCCTATAGGTGTGTCACAATAGAGTGATTCCAGCCCTATAGGCGTGTCACAATAGAATGATTCCAGTCCTATAGGTGTGTCACAATAGAGTGATTCCAGCCCTATAGGCATGTCACAATAGAGTGATTCCAGTCCTATAGGTGTGTCACAACAGAGTGATTCCAGTCCTATAGGTGTATCACAATAGAGTGATTCCAGCCCTATAGGCGTGTCACAATAGACTGATTCTAGTCCTATAGGTGTGTCACAATAGAGTGATTCCAGTCCTATAGGTGTATCACAATAGAGTGATTCCAGCCCTATAGGCATGTCACAATAGAATGATTCCAGTCCTATAAGTTTGTCACAATAGAATGATTCCAGTCCTATAAGTTTGTCACAATAGAATGATTACAGTCCTATAAGTGTGTCACAATAGTGTGATTCCAGTCCTATAGGTGTGTCACAATAGTGTGATTCCAGCTCTATAGGTGTGTCACAATAGTGTGATTCCAGCCCTACAGATTCCACATCAAAATGACTGCGGTGGGAACAACTGCTGAGCCAATCCAACGAGCCAGACAAAATCCACCTGTCCCAGTGGAAAAGAGAAGGGAACGCCATCTTCGCCATCTTTCATGCAGCTGTTTTTAAACTTTATTTCTTCTCCTTCTTTTCAGACAGGATTTGCAGTCACTTTGATTTCAGAACTTTCGAGTGCTATTTTTGGCAGTGCGCCATTTTAAGTAACTGAGCCAAAGATCATCAAAGAGGACCATTTTCATGGGAAAAATCCTCATTTTGTCACAAATATGTCTGCATTTATTTTTAGTCTCCACCATGAAGCGACCAAAATTATACAGATTTCAGTAAATTCCGTTCATCTTATTATTTCCTGTGGACATGCAATCCTGTTGCATATAATTGCTTGGCTATACACATTATTTATTCCAATTGTGCACATGGTTTAATTGCATTCTCCCCAAAAACATCATACTTTTAAAGCATATTTCTGCTGTAAAACTGCATACCAACATTGATCTCTTGGCAGAGAGTATGTAAGTACAGATGCCTTAACCGATCACACTTCATTTTAAAAGAAGTTAGTATATGGATAATGAGAATCCATCCTGAATGGCATTTCAATTATTTAAATTTCTACAGCAATAATTGATTATAACATGCTCATATTTATATTTATGGTTTTAAAGCTATGATATCAAGTTCTGAAGTTCATATTTGCTGTGAAATGGATCAATTCCCTGATACGGCTGGATAAACAACCAAAAGTTTAAATTTTAGTATGTGTTCACGACCAAAATTATCATCTGAAAATAAATATTTGGAAAAAAAATAAGAACGATCAGTCAGAATAAGTTAAAGAACATTTTGATAGTGTTCTACCAGTTAGGCAGGGTTATTAAAATAATAAAATAACGTAAAATAACGCCACAGGAATATTGAATTCCATTATGTTCTGTGTTTGAATGATAGAGAGAAGCTTAATATTTTATTTTGGTCTGAAGCTCAGCTCATTCCTCATATAAAGTTTTTGTACTTAGTTGAGCTGTTTCTTCATCTCCTGCTTTCATCTCTTTAGCAAAGCTTCATGTGTCTTCAGAGATATAAATAATTCCTTTGATGGATCCACCAATACTTACGGAAAAGAAATTACCATAAAAATGATAAATAATTGTCCAACTTTTTGTATACAAATACATTTCTTTTTTGTATTCATTATATATTTTTATTATTTAAGCCTGTTTCTTTTTTAAAAATAGGAAGCTTCCAAAGTTTATTGTTCTGTATTTCTGTGAAAGCCGAGTTTAGAGGAACAAAGCGCTGCACTATATCTCAGGTCTTACTGTTCTATTCACCCTTTTTACAAAAGGCCTTTTTTAGCTGTTACTGTCCCCATTCATGGTGAATGGTAAATCCATCTTCTGTTTATCACACAAGTTTCCTAAATGTTTTTCTCTGAAAATGAATGAATATCAATTGAACCCCTATCTAACAATGATCCAGATCATGTACTGAGTCTTGCTGAATTTTGAATGTGGTTTCCAGTTTCTCATTGGGGAATTACATTTTTTATGTTATCTTTTTCAAAACATGTGACCTCATATACTACGTGAGGAGTGGATTGAATTTGGTCTGACTGATGCTGTCCGGGTGTTAAAATTCTAAATGAATTAATCTACAACAGTGAGACAAATGACAGCAAGAGCAAAAACACTGTGCTCTCCTTACTGACTTAACTGCTTTTCCAGATTGAAAAAATGAAGTTGTTTTGGTATTATTTTGAAATACACCAGGGGGAAAATAAAATCAGAAAAAAAGGTTGGCATATCCCTTATGACAGCTAAGCAATATCAATAATGATTAATGAGGCAAGGCTTCATAAATTGTGCATATACCTTCAGGAAAACAAATTCACTGTGTGTGTATGTGTGTGCATGTTGGGCTTTATTTGTTGGGATTGTTTCAGATTCAGTTCAAACAAATTGTATTCCAGTTTTAATGCTCAAAAGGAATTTTCTTCATCTGCATTGTGTGTGACAAACTATAATTGTATTACACACAATGCAGTCTGTGCTCACAAACTAATGCTCTTATACTAAAACCTGAGCGATGTATCATTTTAAATACCCTGGCTGCAGGGATATGGCCTTTTCACAAAGATGCCTGTGGTTTTCCAATATGCAAGCCACATTTGTGAGATAAATCAGGGATCCATGTTATGAAGCTGATTTCTGTATGTAATATAATTTTTCGACTTTGATTATTGTGCATCAGAGTTTTCCGACTAAATGATGAAATATTTCTGTATCTGAAAACCTTCCTCTCTATCTTCCGTTTCTGAATCAGAGCATGTCCTGCAGGACTGAGGATACCTGTGAATTAAACACCTCTAATACCTTCAAAATGACTCTGTTACACTGGCATCAGGAGCACACGCAGTCAGACGTATTGATAGCAGGTAAACCACGCTTTATATGAAGTATGGTTCTGTATTCCGTATCTGTGGTTGTGAAACAGAACTAGATGCTAAAATGTGTCAGTGCTAACCACAGTCACCCTCCTCCCCCTTCCCGTGTTTCTTATTTCATCATGCCTGACTTTCATTGTTGAACACAAGGGTGTCATTTCTAATGGCCTCTCTAATATGACTTAGAACGACTTAACTCGAGAGGTTTAGTATAAAGTCATGAAAAACCGTAATCAATCTTACTTGTGCAGATAAGTGGATAGGGTGTCAGCTGACAAAAACATATTCATAGGTTGCTTCAAAGCCTCCCATCTAACTCAAAGTATTACTCAATATTTATTCAATTTTATTTCAATATTCTTTTCTTTAACTTGGTCTTTCATAAACATGAAGGCTGATGCATGATCCTGAGGTAATTATCTCAATGAAAAGTCTATTTAATATTTTATATTAAATTAAATTAAATTAAAGGTGGACTGGACTTCTGAAGGTCATGCTTTCAGTCAAGATATTTTGAATGTGGATGAATGCAATATATGCATACACACTATATATGTATATAAATCATTATTGACTGAAACTATAAATTATGGACAGCTTCTTGCCTGTGATTTTAATATTTAAACCAACCTCCCTCAGAGAGTAATCTTGAAAAGTCTACAACATAGTTTAGTTTTCAGAACCACAGGGGGTTTTTTTCAGAGAGAGGGAGAGTGAGAACTTAATCTCTACTTTTAGACAACCGATAACATCCTCCCAGTGAATGGCAGCTTGTGGAGTTGAGTAAATGTTTTTTAGGGAGCCAGTGTGCACCGCCAGGGGACAATGAGCCTGTAGCCTGTTACAGTGTAAGCTGTTTTGTTTGACATGGAGTGCGGGTTATACGATCAGATGTTAAATGAGAGTTCAGTCACCTGAGACGTCATTTTTTCTTTGCTTTTCATTTTTTTTTCTCAGCATGCTAAGCATGGCAGATGGGGTCTTCTCCTTCTGCAGACTGCTGTAACCCCAATGAAGCTCCCCATTATGATATGGAAACAGGCTGCAGGTACAGGTAAATCCATGCAGGTGCAATACTAGTGAAAGCCAACTGGACTTTACAATAACATTTTCACTGTTAAAATGAAGGGAATTAATAATCCATGGGCACACAACGGTGTAAAACAGACGATGAAAGCCAAACTGGACTTTACAACATTATGCCATTTCATCAATGTCAAAATGAAGGGCAGCAAGTAAACACTGATACACTGTCAATTACCCAGAATTTTGATATAAAGCTTAATTTATTCAGTATTTGGTTTCTTACGTTCACAAAAACTATGTTTGCGAACAAAAGGCTTATATAAGATAGTAGTGGTAATTTAGGTGTTAATTAAGGTGTTAATTTAGGTGATAAACCTGTTTCCTCTCTCTTTGAATGTAGCCTCTTGTGAATGAGCTCACAGAATACAGTGATAATACAGTGATAATGAATGTTTGCCGATGGATGCACATTAAAAGTCCCCAGCTCCACTCATGAACAGTCTTCTGGTTTGTGTTGTCTCTCAGACCTTAACTGAAAAGCACCTGATCTGGTCTCTTGAGTCTAAATTAGTCTGAACAACGCACCAGCCAGGGCCGGCCCACGTAAGCAAACTAAGCACCTGCTTAGGGTCCCCGTGGCCACCAGAGGGTCCCCAAGAGTGCTTGAAATGTCCTACAAGGTGGTGGGGGGCCCCCAGATCAAATTCTGCTTAGGGCCCCATGAAGACTTTGGCCAGCCCTGACCCCAGCAGGCACTTCAGAGCCAGGGAGTCAGACCTCTAGTGTGGGACATGGGGGAGCATCAAAGAGCCAAACAATGAGCTCGGGGGGATCGTATTTCAAGGGAATTAGCATCGATCTGCACTTTGAATCGCTGAGTCAAACCTCCCCGGAATTGTAGTCCGCATCTGCGTCCCCGGCGATGACCATGAAGCAATAACGGCCCGCAGTTAAATCAAAGCCCTCGGAAACGGTGTAGCGGATCCCTGTGGACCACCGCACGGAGGCATTAATATTAAACATGACTTAAGAGTCCCTGGGAGTGCAGAGAGAATGTGGGTCCCTGGGGTCCCGAGGTGGAGAAGGATGTCCAGGAGAATTCTTCAGCCTTCAGCAACAGACCCCCCCCCCACATACTGCCATCCATCACTGAATCCAAACCCCCATCGGGCAGCAGTGTGTAGTGCAATGGATAAAGAGCTGGTCTCCCAACCCATCGGTGGTGGGCTTGATTCCTGTGTAGGCACTGCTGTTATATTGTTGATGAAGGTACTTAACCCGAATTGCTTGAGGAGAAGCTTCCAGGTGTGTTCATGTATGGTGTGTAGCAATGTAAAACCGTCTAAGTTGCTCTGGGTTGGACCATCTGCCAAACCCCTCAATATAAAAGCACTTTTCAGTAGTTGACAAGAGTCTATGTCACCGTCAGAGCCTAAAACTGAAGGCTTCCATCTAAGATTCCCCCGGTAACAACTGTTAAAAACTCTATGAGGAAAAAACTACACAGCAGACATCCAGATACATATTGTATGTGGATATGTATTAGATTTATTTTGTATTTGGGCAGTACAAACAAGCTGGCTGAGACTGGGGGGATTTTGAATAAATGACAGGATATGAACAGGGTAGGTAAAATGATGAGAATGTCAAGTGAGGGAATGAAGTAGGACAAACCTCAACTGAAGAGTCATGTAAAAGCAATGATTGTCAGTCCTGGCTCTGGAGAGCGGCAGAGTGCACTGAATTTGTTGTGTAAGCAATGCATAGTTTTTCGATTAACACCGCCAGTTACAACTCACTTGGTTTCTTGGATTAGAAATGGTTTGGGGAGCTTAATGTGAAAACAAACAACAAAAAAACATCCATTCCTGCTTTAAAGCTGGTTATGGTGATGGTTAAAATGAAGCATCATGAACATTTTTAAGGTGGAGCCACACTCAGCTGCCCTTCACTAACTTTTTTGAACCAATCAGAAATCTTTTGCTCTCCATGTCCAGCGCTGTTATTGGTCCAAATCATTGAGTCACTGATACTATATGGTAACTTTTTGGTCCATTTTTGGTTCAGTAAAGCCTCGCTCTCCCATCACTATTTACAGCTTCCCACATGTAGTTACTTTCCTGAACATAACAGGTAACAGACTTTAAACAGTCAATCCACACCAGTCCAAAAAAAAAACATCCATTACCATAAATCAAACAGCGATTTATCAGTTGTTGGAGTCCAGGTCCTGGAGGAAAGACCGAGAACAGAGCCAGCAGCTCCCTATCAATGGCAGGCAGTCCCACTGCCTGTGGGGAGTCTGTCTTTGTGCCATGTTTGTGTCTGTTTGCATAAGAAAAAGGAACTGGGAGGAAAAATACAACCCCACAACATCTTTGCTGTTATTTTTTTTTTTTTCAAGAAAACAAAATTCACAGTATAAGGAGCTGCTCCAATTCCTAAAGATAACTAGAGAAAATATTTCCTACATTTCCATAAAAATTTGCAAGGCTTGTTATTCAGCCAATTTCACCCACTAGACAGGACCACATTTAAACTAGCATTAAATTAAACTCTAATTAGGGTTAATGTAAAATCAAAATTCATTAGCACGTCAGTGCTAATACATTCTGCTAAATAACAATGTCGTTTTGCATGCAGCTCCTTGAAATTTTATTGCATTGGAACTATTACAAATAGGAGAGGAGAGATACATTGCTGTTCAGTGGGTTTCAGTTCAGTACAGAAAAAATGTCTGTCCACTGAGCTGTGCATCACCTAGATGCGCTAACAGCAGGCAGATCAATTTGACTCAACGTGTCCATGTGATATTAAGATTTATGGTCCTGTAAAGCATTTGCCTTTAAATAGTCACCCCAAAACTATAATCGGATTAAGAGGACTATGCCTGGCCCAAGATCACATGAGGAAGAGTATGAAGGTTCATTAAGGTGAATAAGTCTGGCCATATATGCACTGCCAGCATGACAGAAGCCTGTGGGGTGCATCCAAAGTCTGTGAATCTCAGAATCTGAGCAGGATAAGCCACCCAGAAGCCCTTTCATGTCTTACTGAGATTCAGCAGTGTCCTTGACTAAGAGCTTACTGGGTCGGAGGCTAAGTCACTTTTGGCTTCGTCCTGTACTGTGATATTGATGGGTATTGGGTAATTCAACTGCAGCTTTCAGAGACACATTTCAGATGTTGGTTACAGGCCAGTGGTTGGAATGCATCTGATCTCTCTGTCACATACTTAGTTGCACACAAGTGGGATGGGGTAGGAACAGTTTGACCTATGACCTAACTGTCCATTTTTTTGTGTACTGAGATCAGCAAGAGCACCATTTTGCAAGCCTGTATTCATAATTTTGCAAACCTTCAACAGTCATTGGGCAGATGACCTTACTGAGAGCTCTGTTTGATACCTAAACTGCATTCAAACACTGAGGGGACCATTTATTATTAATATTCCTCAGTCATTTCTCCTTTTGGTGATTGTCTGCCCTAAACTTTAAGTGATTAGATATTGCGAGTGTTTTGCTCCATTGAGCTTGAAGTGGTTTGTACAAGCTCTGCTTTTGATTTATTATTCATAGTTGAGATAGCAAAGTTAAGTGTTTGAGTGAACTGAACAAATTTAAGTTGTAATGAGTATCCAATCCTGTTTCTCCGTCGGGCCATGTACCCAGTTCCACTAAGAGGGGAGTATTTGCACAGAGCGGAGCAAGACAAACAACTGATGGTTTGTGCTGAAGAAAGACAAAGAAGAAATGTCAACATCAGGTTTAAAGAAAAGACATGGAACCCTACTGTTACAGAGCCATAGGAAGCCATGGCAGATTCAACCAATCACCAGCTCATCTGTGCCATTGTTTGGTTCAGGTTTGTTAGT
Source organism: Albula goreensis (assembly GCA_022829145.1). Lineage (NCBI taxonomy): Eukaryota > Metazoa > Chordata > Actinopteri > Albuliformes > Albulidae > Albula > Albula goreensis. Next base: position 3,618,823 of record CM040753.1, on the reverse strand, counting down.
GCTGGCTTTGAAGAGAAGCCTGCATTCCCTATGGCTCTCTATGGGCGGAGTTTATAATCCCTGCTTCACATTATACTTACACTTCAAAGCAAGGTCGGCTACTGCTCCTAAACTTTGACATCTGTTACTCCACAAACTGAAAATGTTACTTCGCCAGCATATTGAATCACAGGCTCAATGGGTAATGTGAAGCAGTGAAGTTAAAGTGGGAGAAACTGGAACAAACAGACTTCTGCTGGAGTTTCAGCACCATGGATAGTGTTTTGGTAGTTTCAGTTGCCACAGATATGTGAAAACTCTTAACCCTGTGTCCCATAAGGGTACAAAAGTACCCTTCATAACTCAATCCAGTTTTTGTTTTGCAGAGATATTATTGTCAGTTCAAACATTTCTTGTGGTATACGAATGAATGAATAATCTTAATTTCTGGGTAAACTCTCTTGAAGAGAGAGAGCTCTTGAAGTTCACTTAAAAATAAGGCCGATACATATCACATAAATATTAAAGCAAACAGGCAATCAAGTTAAGTGTTCTCATTACTTCAAATCACACTGACTTTGAGTGGACATCAACCCTGTCCACTCAAAGGCCACACAATCGGTGCAGCTGACAGTTAAGCTTCAAAGGTGGCAGGTTTGAGCCGAAGCTAACCTTTATTGTCCAATGTTGATCAGA